>VUQG01012319.1:5266-68358 GCA_015106755.1 Etia nguti
TTCCCGGGCCCCCCCACCCCCCCCCCCCCCCTATCCCAGCCTGCATCCTAACAAATGGTGAGACACAACTGTAAGCTTTCTCTTGTGCACACTCCATTATTCACCCCAGCCTCTTTTTCTTTACAAAGTGTGAATTTTATATATTTTTGGGGGTTGAGAAACAGAACCAATTCAGAAACAAATGATGCAGACCTTCTCAAATGAAAATGATTAATGCGGAAAGGATAGTCAGCTGCTTCTTTGCATTAATCAGTTAATAAAGCACATTTCATAAAGGAAAAAACAAGGACTGGTCTGTTAGTCTTGTTGTTTTGGGTGGAAATAATCAAGGAGGCTTGATATGAAGACACAATTTCTGTTTACTTGTTTTTCAAACTGCCACACTGTCAAAAAGAGAAGCCACAAGACAAACGACTGCAAAATGTGAAATTTATTTCCAAGATGAAAATCCGTGTTACCGGTGGTTGATGAATCTTATTGATAACTACTCAGACACATCTCGATGCCAATTTTAATCTAAGCTTTTTGGACGCTTGCCTTTTTTTTTAATCAACACCTGCTTTATCAGTTCATAATCAGGCAGCATTATTCAGGGGAGATTTTCTATATTTATTGTGTGTAGGTGCGCAATGTGTGATTTCAAGTGGAGAGATTAGTGCATTTAATGCTCAAATGTAACCTGAGAGAGGGCAGCAAAGAGCCATATGTTCGCACAGATTGATTTAACAGTTTCATGCTTTAATCTGAAGACGTGTTGGATCGACTCAAAGACAAATCTGGTCCCAAGTACAACTGCAGCATCTGTTTGAAGAACACTGCTCTGACAGAAGGTGCCTGATTAGTACAGATAAAGTCACCAGTCGCTTAATGAAGCACTTAACAGCATCCTTTGTAGATATTATTACCAATTCCAGTACAAACAAAAGTAACGCTGCACTGAGCATGAGCTGTTGGTCATACGGATTCTTTATTGTCATTTACAAAGATACAAAAGTCAGCTCACTCAGTTGTTTGCTGATCTTTCCCGGGATGTAGATGCTGTGTTGTGTGAATTCATTACTCTCTCCTGATGTTACTCCAAACTTTTGAACTTGACACAGGGAACATGCACACGTCATCAATGTGTTTAAATATACTCTCGTGTGAGTCACTGTCAGTGGTGGGCCAGAAAATAAAAATGAGACACGCTGAGGTGTTTCCTGGGTCTCGAGCGTTACATGAATCTGCCGCGTGAGTCATTATGCCGATGTCGACGAGGAAAAGCAGCATCAGTCTCCTTGTCCTCCCACTCTGTCTCTTGGAATGAGGCGAAGCTCTGAGCCGTGCTTTAGAAACACATTCCCTGCAACACAAGGCAGAGCACTATATAAAGATCATGGTTTATAATCAGTGTGCTTTAATAAGGGGTTTTATTGTCACCAAAGCTGCCAACAACATGTCAACTCACCAGCTGGGAGAGAAACTTGACAAAAAAGCATGCAATCTCTGACTCAAAGTCTTGGATTCGATTACAACTTGCACACAGATTCAGTCTTCACACAGACGCCTCGAGTTGGAATGATCTCTAAACTGACAGATGAAAAAAAAAATCCTAGTGCCTAATTTTCAGCTCTTCAATCAGCCTACATAAACCAATTATTTAAAAAAAAAAAAAAAAGAGGAAGTGGATGTTAACAAGAGAATGCATTTTAAGCAGTTCTTATTGGCATATGTGCACCTTTGCTATATTCCAAAAGAAGTGTGATTTAAACTTAGAAAGCACGTCGGGAAAAAAAGAACTTTACAGATTGATTTCCACCATCTCAGTCCTGTAAACAGGAGGTGGAGTGGCTGCAGAGGGTGAAAAAAAGCTAATCTGACAGAGGTTTCTGAACTGCTGCTATTCTTGGCAGCACAGCGCATGAGTGTAACTCGGATAAAAAGCTGAATGCCCACCAATATGTCCTTCCTCAGCAGAAGAGACCCAATTTTGATATCGGTCAAAGGAGGTTTAATATTTATTATTATTATTATTATTTCCAAGTCATAGATTTAACAAGGTGCAGAAAACATTCCTCGGAAAATTTTGGTCCACCTTGACATGATACTATCACACAATTGTTGCAGATTTGTTGGTTCATAACTCTCCCATTCCACCACATCCCAAAGATACTCTATTGGAATTAGATTTGTTGACTGATGAGGCCAATTAAGAACAGTGTACTCATTCGAAGGTTCAAGAAACCAGCTGAGAGGATTGGAGCTTTGACATGATGTGTTATCCTGCTGGAAGCAGCCATCAGAAGAATCATACACTCTGCTCATAAAGATATGGACAATATCAGCAATGCTCAATAAACAATGCTCAGTTGATACTAACAGCTCCAAAGTGTCCCAGGAAAATATCCCCCCACCAACACCAGCCTGAACCACTGATAATATGCAGGGTGGATCCATGCTTTCATATTTATGATAAATTCTTACCCGGCCATCCGAATGCTGCAGCAGAAATCAAGACTCACACCAGGCAATGCTTTTCTACATACTTTGGATGTAACAAATCTTTACTTGAGATACTGTTGACTTCTTATCTGCTCAAAGCAGTCTGCCCATTCTCCTCTGACATCAACAAAGCATTTTCACCCAGACGTGAAATATCAAGTGATACTCAAAGGATGTCTTCTCTTTTTCAGACCATTCTCAGTAAACCCTAGGTTGTGCAGGAAAATCTCTGTAATCAGCAGTTCCTGAAATACTCAGATCAGCTCCTTCTGGGACCAACAACCATGCCCCAAAGTCACCTAAATCACTTTTCTTTTCCTGTTCTGATGTTTGCTCAGCAGTTTGTCTTGACCACGTCCACATCCCTATATGCACTGAGCTGCTGCCATGTGATTGGCTGATTAGAGATTTACATTAATGGACAGATAAGCAGTTAAACCTAACAAAGTGTCTGATGGATGCATATTTGATGATGCTGTAGCTAATAAAGTTAAACACTTAATGTGCTGTACATGCAATTATTGTACTTATACTCTAAGGTAGAGCAGATTTGTGATGGGACTCTCACTGTCATTTTACATGCAGTTTTCTGCTTTTTATCTTTAGAGACGTTATACCTAAACATCGTCATTGTTTGTAATGTTACCTCCAGTAAGAATTACCTTGTATTTTCCTGCTCTCTTTGTGGAACCACCCACAGTGACACGACCTTGAGTATTAGCAGAAATACTGGTGGCGACCAGTGGTAGCCCTCAGCCTCCCAGTAGATGCACCTATGGTTTCAATTTCAAAATCCTATGTTGCCTTGTTCTCAAGCTATTGCATTTGCAAGATTTTTAGAAAACGACCCCTGACCTCTAGCCTTGAAGTCAATGTCACTGAGATTTGAACATGTCCGAGATAAAAAGCATAATGATTCATACTTTGTTCACGAACTGTATTAATTGCTTCGGCTATTTATGATTTGACAAAAGCAGTCTGACAAGTGTCAACAAGCTTAAAAGAAAGCCCAGAGGTCATTTGCATATTAATACAACAGATGGAGAACATGTCACCTTAAATCACCTTGAGGTTCAAAATATTTCTAATATTAAAAAAAAGAAAAAGGGCTGATGCAGGGACAACATAAGAACTCACCTGCAGTCTGAGCGGGGTTGATTCCTATTCCATCTGCAAAGCAAACATTAAAATGAGAATGTACACAGAAGCTGCAGAAAATACAAGAAAAAAAACTGTTATCCAAAAGACAAGCAAAGAAATAAGAAATAAAATGTATTCAATAACTGGTTCATTTGTAATAACAGTTCACTCAGCAGCAAAACTGACAGCAAAGAGAACTATCTGGAACAATGACAGACGAGCCATTTTTCTTTTGATGAAGCTAAAACTTATCTTTGAACGTATCATCAATTCAGTCATTTTAACACAAACCTTATCTTTGTTATCTGTCAACACAATATGTCCCCAAGAAAGTAATCTTTCTGTGATTTAAAATACAATACAGTTCACTAGTCTAACACTGTCAGAACAGAGCAGAGGAAAACGACGTCACCAGCAATCTGCTGTTCGATTGCTGGAGTACAATGAAAAAGCCAACAATTTTTCTTCTAACACCCATCAAGGCAATTTAGGGTCATTTGCTCTGGATAATTTCTAAGAGTGTGGATATAAGATCAATAAAGTGTTGTGTAACTGAATGAATCCAGCTGAAAGGATTATTTCAGACATCCATCTGTTGGGTAGGTGTCAGAAACTGAAGTGTTAAAAGAAATAATCACGTTTCACCTAAATATGGAAGTAAAAATACAATTTTTGAATTGCACTACTTTACAATTTTGACCTCTATTTCTGTTTTATACAAACACTAATTAGATGAATCTTCTCTAAGGTGAAGCTTTAGACTGGCCTACTTTATACAGATAACACAAAGATTATATCTTGGGTCTTAACACAAAGTGGGAGAAGCTGCGTAAAACGTCTGTTAGTGGAGGATGCAGGATTCAGTGTTACGGAGTCCTGATGGCCTAAAACTGATATGCTCTAAAAGTAGCAAGTAAAACAAAGATTAATTTAGCAACACAAACCTCAGAAAGCGGACTTAAATTCCACCTTCTTTTCCACAAAGTGCTCATGTGAAATTACAGATGCCTCCTATTTAGTGTCATGTAATGTACAGTCACAAGGAAAACAACTGTTTGCAATTAAAAAACTATTATAACAACAGAAACAATGGAAAGTTTAGGAAATATTTTATACTGATCTGTCTTGGCTTAAAAATAGTCAAAATACTGACAGAACATTTTTACTTGTTTTTATTTACTGAATATATCTTAAATTATTTTTTACTTAAACACTGAGCCACTTTATTAGTTACACCTTACTGGTACCAGGTTGACGTTTAATTTTATTTGCTGTGTTATCCTGTTTTAAGCAAGAAGATTAATACACTGTGGTCACAAAAGGGAGGGTGTGATCAGCAACAATTACTCTGGTAAGCTGTGGCATTTAAACAATTTAAAGGACCCGAAGCGTACCAAGAAATTATGCCCCACACCATCACCACCACTAGCCTGAACCTTTGATATGAGGCAGGACATCAAGCTTCAGTAATGTTTATACCAACTCCTGACTGCATCAATTCAACATTGCAGCAGAAATCCAACATTGTCAGATCAGGTGCCACTCTTCGAATCTTCTGTACAATTTTGTTGAGCTTAAATGAACTGCAGCGTCAGCTTTTTTTTCATAGCTGATAGGAGTAACACCCAGTGTGGTCTTCTGCTCCTCTCAAGGATCAACATGTCACGCTTTCAGAGATGCTCTTCTGCATATCTCGGTTCTAACAAGTGATTATTTGAGTTACTTTTGGTTTCCTATCAGCTAGTAGAAATCTGCCCATTTTCCTTTGGCATTTTCACCCAGAGACACCCCCCACCCAAATTCTGATCCTTATTTTGAACATCAGTAGGTCCGGTCTTGACCATGTCCACATGCCTAAATGTATGTTTGATGAGATATTCCCATTACATTATATCTGCTTGCTTTCACTCAATATATCATTACATGTGACTTGACAGTACTTCAAGCATCAGCTTATTTCCAGACTCGCTCTGTAGTTCAAAGACCACAGCAAGCATGGCTTCACTTTGATCAAGCTTCCATACATCCTTCCAGCTTTTTGTTGATTTCAAACCTGCCTGTCAAAACACTTGGCTTGTAAAAGAACGAGACACCATAAAATGGTTCCTAATAACTCTAGTTCACTTGGAATATCAAAAAATAAATAAATAAAATTCTGTGTACTCACCATTTGTTATTATTGCACTAGTTGCTGACGGCACTTTAAACTGGAAGAGAAATTGGAGCAGATACCAATGTTAACATTAAAAGTGAATTTCTCAACAGAAGTTACCATTTGACATTTCAGCAGCGCTAATCCATTCTAGTTAAATAATCAGGGACATGTTGCTCCCATACTTCACTTGGCCTGAAGACAAAGTGTGAAACTAAAATTACCATGAAAGACAGCTTTATCTACTGAGTTACTGAGTCAGCGCGCTGCCGTTCTCTGACTTTATTGGGTAACAATTTCAAAATAGAAGCTACACGATGTCTTCACTACCATAGTGAGTAAAACAAGCAAAAACGAAAAACTGTTTTGTTTTTGTCCTTTGTCTCCCAACTTTCACGCTTCTCAGACACACAAGTGTTTTGCGATTTCACACAAAAATGCACCGACAAACACACACACATTCAAATAAACATTTTAGAGAGGGCCTGTGGGAAAGATAGCCACGCTTGAATTTCTGGAAGAAAATCACTCAGCACGGTTACAATACATGTCCTACTTCAGTGTTCGGCAGAAGAGGATGTGGGCTGGTGGGGATTTGCTGCAAACGGGTGGAGGAAGCAGTCTGTCTCCAGGGAGATAAGGTTAGCAAAGTGCTGCTCACCAAACTACTGGCAGGTAGCACAAGCTACCATGAAACAGTTTGATCAGAGACGAATGGGAGGTGATGAGCTTTGTTTTTGTGGCAGAAAAAAAACAAACTCCTAAAGGATTAAATATAGCATATAAATGAGTTTGAACCACCCACCTGGTTGGTTGGTTTATGATAAAATATTTGACATTATAACTTTAAGGAAATGAAATCGTTTTATTCTGCCAGTTGAACCAGAGCATAATAAAGAAGATGTAAAATATAAACCTACTAACACAAAATCAAAATCTGTGTTGATTAATAAATAAATGTAACTGAATTTACTACAAAATACCAGCAGTATAATCCCACTCATTCCTTCAAACTTAATTTTATTCATATAAAATTGAGCACTTGAAAAAAGTTTCTTCCCATTTTTATTCACTCTTAGCAGAAATGTACAATTTGTAGTTGAAGTAGAATATACAGTCCTTGACAAGTAAGAGCAACAAGGCAGCAAAATGAAGCCACTCCAGGAAACTACTAAGTAACTCAAAGCCTAACATTTGTGAGTAATCAATGGTGAAATCTTTGTAGTTCTACTTAACCATAACTGTATTCTCCTCACACTAAATTAACTTCTAGCAGCAGGTATGTTCATTGCATGCAAATTTGGACATCCCAATGTGAAAATTAGGTTTCATTAGTTTCCTGGTTTGTAACAGAATAAGATTAATACCCTGTAAACACACTGAAAAGGAGCACATCTGCAGCCGCAGCTTTACTCATTCATTAGGATGATTTAAGCTGCAGTACTGCTGCGTGTTTATGCACAGAAAAGGGAAGAAAATACACTTCAAAGGCTAAAGAGAGTCTTTCGGTGACAGCAGACAGCTCTATTGATTAAAATATAAGTGAACCCGTTGTGTCAGACTGAAAAATGTGGCTGAAAAACACATCCAGTGCCTGAAACACTTACTGCAACAAGACTTCATTTTAGTCTATTAAAAGGTACAATTGTTTATACTAAAATTTTGTAACTATAAATAGATAAATGTTGAATAAATGTTGCAAGGGTATGTCACAGTCAAAACCATCAAATATAAAACTGTAAATTATCTGACACATATTTTCACATGTACCATATCTCTGTATTCAGGTAAACAAAATTACTGCACAATGCAATTATTCCACTGTAGTCTAGCACAAAGAACAAGGAGAAACAGCTTACCTCCTCAGCTGCAAACTTCAAAACCGCTGTGAATGGTGTGCTCTCTGGGACACTTAGTCTGCAACAGACATATTAAATGGGATTTTAACAGTGCTCTAAAATAACTTTTTTAAAATGCCTACTATTTTACAGTCTTGTGAAGAAGGTTTACACAGATCTATGTAGTCCAGTGAAGAACTAACTACACCCTTACTGTTTGCATAGGAATTAAGAGGGTAACGAGCAACCAGGTGCTACAAATCAAATGCAATTGATTAACTTATGAAGTGTGAGCACCTCTATAAAAGCACAAGGTGTGTGCATACAAAGCTCAGAGAACTTGCCAAAAATACAAGAGCAACATCTGAGACTCTACAAGCCTTAACTAGCATGTTAAATGTTAGCGTTCCTGACAATATGATTAGAAAAAGACTGAAAAAGTACACAAACAAGTAACTGACTTGGGTTGCCACGACAAAGGCTCTTCTCTCTAGAAAGCCCAAAGCAGCATGGCTAAGGTTTGCAAAGTTGTATCTGAACAAACCAAACCTTCTGGAAAAATGTCCTTTAGTTAAGACCAAAGTGGAGATGTTGCCCATAATGCACATAACGCTGTGTTTTAGGCAAAATCAAACACAGCATTTCAGCACAAACATCTCATACCAACTCTGAGTACAGTTGTGGTTAGCAGACACTGGACCTGGACACATTGCAATCATTGAACCAACCATATTTTGTATAAAAAAATATTCTAGAGTCAATTGTGAGGCCAACTGTCTTTCATCTAAAGCTTGGCTCAACTTGGATCATGCAGAGACTGAAAGGCCGTGGCCAGTCCTTAAGAGAGCTGTGCATAAACTAATGCCCCCAGAATTCAATGAACCGAAATGCTGTAAAGTAGAGTGGGCCAAATTTCCTCCATAATGACATGAGAGATTGACAAAGTGATATAGAAATTGAATACTTCAACTTATTGTTGATAACGGTGGTTTTAAAGCTATTGACCCATTAGTTTTTCACCAACTGTATTTCTTATAACAGTCAGGCCAAAACATTTAAAATCATCTTTAGGCCCAAATATCAGGCTTCCCAATTGAGAGTCACATGACTACTTTTATGTTTCTAAGTCACTTAAAACTTTGCAGCCCCTATATTTTGACTTCCAAAGGAGAAGATGAGAACAAAAGAAAAAAAAAGTGCAACATTACTTTTGTCAGAGTCATTTCTGTTAGAGGATACAAAACCATTTAAGGCATGAACAGTTACACATACAACACTGTCAGCTGGATGCTTCTCAAATGAATTCTGCAGACTAGTGTTCAGTCGGGACCAGAGATCTCCCAAGGGCAACCCCAAAACCACCAGACTCTTTACATAGATGTGAGATGGGTTTTTTAAAAATAAATAAATAAATTTACAAAAAAAAAATCAAGGCCAGAAATGCAGTCGCCAAGTGGAGGTGAGCTCTTGGAGGGTGAAAATCAATCGATGTAGTCAGCACTGCAGTAAAAAGAGAAAGAAGCTAAGCTTAAGCTGAATCTTCAGCTTATGTGTGAGATTGAAAACCTGGGAGATTATAAAGATGACCTCAGTGTGTTAACTGAGAGCCAGTGGTAACTTTTTTTTTTTTATGTCTGACAGGGCTAATGCGATACCTCATTATCATCATCATCCCTCTGCTCAAGCCATAACATTATTAGCTCCTGCGAGGTTTTATCTGACCTCATTAAAGAAAAGACGCTCTGTCAACATGTTAAAGTAACAACAGTCTCCAGTATTTTACATCTAATTATTTGAACCTACTCATTTGAACCTTTGTTGGAAATTATGACCATGCATTATGTGGCAAAAATACGAGACACTCTGCTATTGCCTCTTGTTTAAACCTCAATTCTACAAAGTGGATATCTCTTGAAAACCATTCATGGCTTACATTTTAGTTACTCCACAAAGGCCATTTTAAGCCACGTAAACTATAACTAGAGGCAAAAAAATAATAATAAAAAAACACTTCAAGATAACATCAGAAATGCCTATCTGTGAAACAAAAGAATTGAATGCAATACTACATGCATTAAAAAGTGCAAAAATATAACTATATAAAGAAAACAGAGCAACATATCACCATCATATCATCAACTACTTTGTTTGTATGGTATGTGTAACAATTAACCATATAAACTGAAATGTTTCTTAATTAAGACAAAAAAGAACCAGAGATTTGTCAGCGAAAGAGAAATAAAGAAAACATAAAATTCTTTATAGTAGAAAAAAATGGTTTAATCCAGGGGTTAAAGTGAGATTCAGCATGGGGAGGAGCCTTATGATCAGACATAGCAGTGCAGCATGGGGATAAGAATGACTTACAATTACATCACATAATGATTTGTTTGTGAGCTCCAGTAGATTTTTTTGGGGGGGCATACACTTTGATCAAATGACCTGTGCTGCTACTCTATGTTCTACTCTAGTTATATGGCTGATTGCTAAATCCTAGACACAAAGCTAAAGCTAACAGGTAGTAGGTAAAATCCAGCAAGTGAATCACCTTAAATATGAACTGATGTTTGCTACCCTTGATGTAACCTAGTAACAGTACTCAGGAAGCAACCGGCCCAACACATTGCATCACTCTAAATTCTTTTAAAATATTGCAAACTAACCAGTTTACCCTGCACTAAACTGCCTGGTATTTTATGCAACCTTTGAATAACATAAATTTAACATACTTTTTTAAGTTTTGCAAGCTATTTCATGAAAACATTGATTCAGCAAAATTTTATTTATATCTCCAACATCTCATTTCAAAAATTATTAGAAATAAATGAGGACATTACATGTAAGATTTAAATTTCCAGTCTATAAAATTATACCTGCTAAGCGGTGCTTACCTTTGAAAATAATCTCATTGTCCTCTCCTGTCATTTATTTGTCTATGTACCAGTGTCACACATTTTTTTTTCTCATCTTGGGAGATAAAGCAGCTCAGAGACACAAACAGCATGGAAACAGTTTCCGTTTGTGTTGAGCTGTTTGAAATGTTACATTTGAATTTACCTGGCACTTAAAAAAAACATGAATCTGTTTATGTAGGCAAACTGTACCACGATTGCAACTTTCTGTCTGCCCCATGAACGCATCACAGGGATGAGAAGAACGGAAAAGGATGTGTCGAGGCTGTAAGTGGGCTCTGGGATGTCATTATTTTCTTATTACTGAGCAAGTATCTCCGTGCTGACACTGGAAGCAACACCAGACACAAAAAATGACCTCATTTACTTATAATCTGCCAAACCTGTCGAAGCTCAAATTTAATTACTCATTAGATCAAGGTGCTACAAAGCTATTCAGGTCCACCTTAATCCCTGGTTTAATTCATGTGAATACATTCATAATAAGCTATTTGATAATCTATTTAAATAAGACCTGAACAAATTTTTTCCCAGTCTTTCAGTGTTCAAATCAGCTGCAGAAATGGCAAAAATTGATTCAACTATGATTTCTGCAGGAAATCCATGAAGGATTTCAGGTAATTTGTCAGAAACCTGAAGTCCAACCAGAAATGGAAATGGATCTGCTTAATACGCCAAAGTGTTGCTCAAAAAGAAGAACCAGAGTATTAGAAAAAATATGGGTGAAAAAGATTCACTAAACTAACTTTTTCTAGATTAAAAAAAGACTTTTTCATAGTCTGAATTAACATTCTAAGCAGAGTATTTTTTTTTTAAACATGCCCGTGCTTGACTATGAGAAAGACTTGGATTATAAAAAGCACACTGTGCCTTTAACCAACCCAGAGTCAAACACCACAGCCATAACAGTCTGTCTGAGGGCTTAATGTTAAAAGGTCTGCTTTACATTTAGCCTTCGCCACAACGATTCCTGTTTCTTGTCCATGTTCTGATGTGAATTTATCCTGCATATAGCAGGGACATCAACGCCATTTTAAAATGCGGGGCCCCAGACAGCCAACTTTTATTCAGTTTTTATTCATTCAGATATTTTTTTTAAACTACAGACTCATTGTAAATACTGGAAAACCAGAAACTTTTCTGTCATTTAATTATTTATCTATTACTTAACTACTATGATGTAGTACGAATGCCGGTTACTAATAGGAAAAGCTGTAAAACTTATAGAAATACATTTAAAAGTTTAAAATCGATTTAATACTATTTTTATGACTCTGGCTGTTTGTCAGGATTCACATATATTATACAAATTACTTTAATGAGTAATGCCATTTCCATTGATCACGACGTAAAGATGGTCAGGTTCATTCATAACAGACCTCGTAAAATGCTGTATAGTCACACTACAGAAAACGGAAGCCGACTGTGATTACAGTGTCAGCATCGGCACTAGCAGATGTTCACTCATTGCCCACGTTTTTACGTTGCTTAGTAAAAAACTACAAACACAAAATATCTGCAGTAGCCGTGAAATGTTAACTAAACGTTAAATAAAGTCGAAAATGTAGCTGGCTGAGAAATTAAAGCGGTGACTGCTGAGCTGTCAGTGTACTCACACTTTGTATGGTAGCCGGGGGTCCGACGTCAGAGTGATTTTAAACGTTACTTTAGACCTAATGAAGAAGACACCATTAAAGTTGTTAACAGACGGATACACGGGAATGAATATAAAATATGTCCATGTCAAAATTTCACGAAAGTCCAAAAACTCACATCTTTATGGGCGAGGCGACTCCGCTTGATATCTGTTTATACAAACCCGGAAGTCAGAAGGACCCTCACATACACGTCATCCATCTGGTGCCAAGTTTGAGAAGTAAATGTATCTATTTTAAAGTTTAATAGTTAGTTAAGATTTTTTTTTATAAATTAGTATATTTTTTTCAGTTAAATTGTGCATTATTATTAAAACATAATCCATTTTATGTTCTATTAACGGACAGGCATTCATAGCAAATAGCTAACCTTTACCGTAAAGGACATAAACAAGACGCAGTTACTTCTGTGAGGCGCACTGACATCTTTCAGCACTGTTATTCAACTCAATCCAGGTTCTTGACTTTAGACAAACATAACCCTCATTCAGATTGGATATTTGCTGCTTGACACGGTGTTGTTGGGAAGAATTTAAGAATTAAAAAGAAAATTATTAAATCCAGATTTCCTTCACGTTTGGTTTAATGGCAGCCAGTACTAGCTCAGTGTTCTGAATTGTGCTGTCTATCTATATTGCAGTATGTTGTATATTTTCAGTCACTGTAAGACAGGATGATGAGACACCGGCCCAAGCCCAACCTGGACACAGACAAATAGATGAAAATGATAGGGAGAGATATAGTAGATGAAAGTTAATCAATAGACCATTAATTTTAATTAGTTTGTTGCATGCATATAATTTAACATTTACAGAAGTCTGAGGTTTGTCATACTCTGTACACTTTTAGGTATGCCACTGTGCTTTGGGGGTTTTCTCCCTCTAATTTTAACAATTTGATATAGCTTTTGGTGGATAAAAAAAAAACCTTTCCAAACTATCAAAAGTCTGTACCAGTTAGAACTACTGTCTCCCTCAGAAAACACTGTTGCTCAACTGTTTCATATGTAGTCCAGCCCTTTCTTCTGTTTTTTATCTGCACCACTGTCACAATGCCCGCCTAGTGGTTAGTTTGGCAGAGCTTCAAACAAAGAAAACAGCTTCATGTCCCGATGCAGCCAGTTGCCAGAAAGCCAGAGCTGCTTTCACTAAATCTGTCTCTAAAGTGTAAAAGCTATGAGCAAAGCAGAGGAACTGTTTGTCTGTAAGAGTGAATCTAAGAGTCTTCAGCACAACCTCTGGATTGCTTTTATTTTTGATAAAAATGTCCCCACTACAATGGCAAAATCTCAATATATGTTTGGTGTTAGAACACAATGTATGGTAAATGTGGCTAACAACTACCTAATATCTACCTTATTTCCTACTTCTTGTGCTCCAACATACTCTATACTTTGGAATTTTGTGACATTGAAATACAGTCTGATAATACTTTGGAATTTTAAACTTTATTCCCAATAATATAACATTTTCTATTGTCAAATAACATACACATATAAAATAGTAGCACATAGCACTTTAAGACTAATGTAAACCAGCCTTCAACTTCAAGCCACTTTCCAACCTGTTGTTCTGAATTAGTAATAGTCCTAATGAGTCTGACAAAATAAATCCACATTCACATCAAACTGAAGGCAAAGACTAAAATTCCAGCTGTTTTTACATGCAAAATATGCTAAAAGAAAGGTAGAAGTGACTTAACGTCTCTCCAGTGTGGTTAAAGCAAAAGGTGGTTGTTTGCAGTAAATAACCAAGCTGTTTTTATTTTTTTTCCCCTGTTTTTTCTTTTCTTTTCTTTTCTTTTCTTTTCTTTTCTTTTCTTTTCTTTTCTTTTCTTAGGCTCTTTCCTGGCACTTCTGGTACGGTAGTAAGAAAAAGTTGGTGATGCACTGTAGACAGTGAAATGACAACCAGCAAAAAAGATGGTAACAGACTCGATGACTCAGAGTTCCAGTGCAGACAATCAGGCAAACCCCTCTTGATTCAGTGATGAGATTTTCACAGGAAAATGTAGAAAAAAGAAGTTTACTAAAAAAACAAAAAACTAAAAAAAAACCCACAAAGGACTAAAACTTTCATAGTAATATATCATGGAATATAGAGGAGTGTGGCGTGTGAGGAAATGAGAAACAACACAAGGATGCCCGAAAAGGAAAACCCCACATAAAGCATGAGTTGCCAAAATAGCTTCAGAGCTCCTTGGCATTGATTTTTACAAGTCTATACTGGAGGGAAAAACACAATTCTTCCAAATGATCTTCCTTAACTTGGTGTTTTGATAATGGCAGTGCAGAGCTGTGCCTAATATGTTAATCTTCCATCTCCCATAGGCGTGTAAGTTGGTTGAGATTGAGTGACTGTGAAGAACACAGAGTATAATTCTGTGTTTTTCAAACAATTCAGTGACCTCTTGTGATGGTGGCATTGTCATTGTGGAAGAGACCACTACTATCAGCACTGAAGTATGTCATCATAGAATAGAAATGGACACTCAGAACAACTCTGTATTGATTTGCAGTGAACCTTCCCTCAATGAGGCCAAAGATGACTATACAATAAGAGCAAAATGGCACTCAGAGCATACTGGTCACTTAATTCATCCCACTGTATGGATCAAAGGTTCAAGTTTTTTATTTTGCAGAATCATTTGTGCAGGACATTTGTACTGATGACGTATAATGAATATACACCGAATGCAATTTTCAGTAATTGACAGCCCAAAAAAAAGAGAGAGAGAGAGAGACTTAATTTAGCATATTCAGGGCAGTTTTAATGAACTAGTCAGATTGAAGTTCCTGTCTTGAGCTCATTCTCTTTGATCATAAATAGAAATGTATAATGAATGAGTTCCATACAGAAAGACACATTTCATGGAGTGCCTCTGTCAATGTGGCAAAGAGGAAATATTTGCTTTGAAGAACATGACAGTTGCCCATCATCTTCTTCTTGGAGAAAGTCTGAGGGTGTGTTCAAAATGCATAACCCAGGAATGGGATTCAGTGCATTGTGTAGCTTCCACTGAAAGAGCATAACAAAGGCAAACCTCATGGACAGAGGGAGAAAATCCCAGCATTACCAGCAGAAATATAACAGTTATCTACATTAATATTCCTCCTTATGCATCCAAATATATGCCCAAATGTATGGGCCTAATGCACATTCCTGTATGCATGCAAGAGATATTAGTTTAGTTCCAAAAGGTCACTGCTGAACAGTTTGTATAAATTTTCATTGGATTGGCAGAAATATTGACATAATTGGACTTCCCTAGGAAAAGGGCATAGACATCAGGGTGAAATAAACCAGCATGAGTAATGGTAATGCAGCGTGTAAATGAAATAGTGTCTATAGTTGCTGCTGAAGAACTCTGGCTCACACAGCTATCTATTTATATATAGGAAATTCTGCTGCGCACAGTACTCTGCAACACCCACTAAGTAATGCTCCAAAGTGTTTGATTGTTGTGTGCTATGCCTGTTTCAGCTTTATGCTTTTCTGTGCTGTATTTCTACTCGCTGCACAATGCCAGCTAACTCAGATTCAGTGCAGAAGCTAAACATGAAACATGAAACATCAGATATTTAGACCTGATCAGAAAGGCTCATGCTTTATTTTCATTATTCTTTTTACCTCACTCACTGTTGATTTTATCAGAAAAACTGGAGACTTACCTTTTATCTGTTTTTTGGGGTTTTTTTGTATCTTAATACAAATATCTTAATCTTTTTTAAAATGAGCAAAGTCCAGGCTGAGCATGACAAAGGGTCATCAGTTCAGGAGGGTAACACATCAGTTAAGATTTGTGGTGCACAAATATCTAAAACTAATAGAAAAAGAAAACAAAGGCAGTCCAAATAGGATGAAAAAGTAATACAATTCTCATTTCCTGTTCATCACTGACAGGCTCGGTGGGTCTTGGCAAAAAAAACAAAAACAAAAACAAAACAACAAAACACCTAAACTCATTCTAGGTTATTGAAATAAACACAAAATACCCCAGCTTCAAACAGGAAGAACTCTTAGATGATCTACTTCACCCCACCTCTCTTTCATTCTGCCTGTGTGGCAGTTCTTCTCTGCAGGCATTGGAGAGAAGGTGTGGTTTGTTTCCTGTAAGGCAACACTGGCAACAGCTGAGCCCGGTGTGCCAGTGCTCTACGAAAGACGTTAGTTTACACGACTGATCTGACTGTGCACACTGTGGTTAGTTTAAGTTGTTTCTTTGTTTCTTTGATTTAAAATAGTGAGTGTTTTAAGTGGGATTTGTGCGAATCTCCCTTTTTGTCATGGCTGTGCAGCTTGATTCATAGGTTCATTGTATTTCTGCTTTGTATTAGGTACCCCGTAGTTGCTCACCGTGTGTCATGTGTGTGTGTTAATCATGTTAGTATCTCAGTGGGATATCGGAAATTCACAGAAATGAATACAGATATAAAGTATAATCCAAATAAAAAAAAATCTCTGATAAAGTGACTTTTGAGGAGTGCTTGTTGCAGAAGACATGGCTCCAGTCTTAACAGTTTAAGCACAGTAGATTTAAACTTTAAGAACACTGAAAGCTTCCTCTCTGGTTCTAATGCTGCTCAACTGACACTATATTTGAAGTGTCTCCATGAATACTTTTTCACAGTGTTAAATAAATAACATTTTGCACAGATGTTACCTAAAAGAATTTAGCCCATATTATTATTCTGATGTTCTGAAAGGCTTGCTGAAGTTTACTTGATCTCCTCACAGTTGTCTTAATGTCAGTGTTCTCTTCCCCCTGCATTTTTCATGCATTTCAATTAGCTGCTTGACTTTGCACTGAAACAAGTATCCTGTGATAACATTCCTGCCTATACAACACCTTTTTATGCCAGGATGGAAATTCATGATCATTTTCAGCACGGTTACATGGTCACGCGTTCGATAAGATTGCCCCTCATGTGAAAAGCAATAATGAACAATTATATGTGACAGCTACGGCGACTATACCTCAGGGGACAGCCCCAATGTCATTCTTTTAATGTTTACTTACTTTGCATAATCCCCAGCATACTGAGTCGTAATTAAATTTGAGCTGGGGAATAATTTGCCTGTGCAGTGTTAACATGGGAGAGGGCATGATAAGCAAAGCACCAAAGCAGCTTTCCCGAGATATATTCCGATTTTTCTCAAGAGAACACTGTACGGTGACATACATGACACCCTGTTTGTATAGAGTGCAGAACACTGATGTGCCACCCTGCCCCAGCCTCTAACCACTATTAATATTATTGATAGATCTATTTAACCTTGCTGTCGTAAATGGATTCCCCAGATCCTTTTCAGGAGACAAGACATTATCCTGGTGGTACACAGAGCGCAAACAAAATGAATCACTAATGCAAGTGAGTGGCCAAACGTATATCATAAAACATAACTCTCTCCCTCTTTCTCTCTATCACACACACACACACACACACACACATGCACACGTATGCACACAATTACCAAAACCTAATAATGCATAACAGAATAATTTAGTTGCCTGCATGTGCTGTGGATTTAGACAGTGCAAAGCAGCTGATGGGAGAAAAAAAAAGATGTTTTTCTGATTTTTTTAAAAATATCATTTTACATTAGTGATGTAATGTATTCCCCTAACTGGTTGACAGTCCAATCTTAAACTTCTATGCATGACCCCCACTTCTCATGCAAAGTGCATGCAGTTAACAGCATATCATCACTACTGACAGACCGGTGTTAAGGTAGCAGGCCAGTAAATGCGTGTCAAAGTGATGTCGAGATGAGAGTGCAGCAAAGAGCGACAGCCAGGAGCAGACAAGCTTCCGTTTTAATTACACGCTCCATTCACAATGAGTCAGATCTTGCTAGGCGGCGCTCCAGTGTGGAAAGGATGTGTGAATACTAAAAAATAAGGTGTTGATTGATGGTGTACAGTTTGAAGCCTTTATAGCTAAAACTGAATTCAAGTTTTACAGGACTGGAGAAGGAAAAAACAGAAGGCCAAAAAAAAAGAAAGAAAGTTGTGTGATACGTGGGTGTTTGGTCCTTGTGACAAATCAACACATCCCTGTAACAAACCGACACGTCAGAGATAATTAGCAGCTCACTCTATTTCTGCTTCATCGGAGTATGTGTTTCCACAATGCATGTGTACGCAACATAGAGTCTGTGATATGAACAGATTTGACTTGTTTTCATATTCAAAAAGATACAATTTCCTTTGCATAGTTGCTTTGCATTGTTTTAACTTAATAACAGTAGATGTGGGGGCATGTGCCATGTGCAATAGTCATTAAGAAATGACTTTTATTTGAACTGTGACAAAGAAAAGTCTCAAGATGTGGAGAAGAGAGACAATTTTCAAATAAAACTGCATGCCAGCATGAACCGATTGTGATATTTGTTACCAGAAACGGACTCACTGCATTTCCCAAACGCATGTATTGTACATGGCACGGTCACTGTATTAATTTTTGCTTACTGTTTAAATTTGAGTCCCATTTAACATCTACATTGGTTTTATTTATATCTTCTCCCTTTAGTTATATGATTTATTTATTTAACTGGTGCACAAAAATTTGCATTTGCTGACTAGCAAAAAAAAAGCATGTTCAATCACAAACAAAGGAAAAATTAATTATTCTCAGGCTGCCTACTGTCTTTGTTTTTTTTTTTTGTTTTTTTTTCTAATATGATAATTTAATACTGTGCTGTAGCATATATTATTCTTTCCATGTGACAAATCTTCATAGCCATATGAAAATTGTGCAGTAATGACTTTAATCATAAGCGACTCACACAGAGTGTTTCTGCAGACAAAGTTAAACAGTTTGAAAGTAAAAATATTCTCATAATTTTTAAATATGTTTTCCATCTTTTGGACTTGTTTTATCTTCCCTATTCTTCTTCTCTCTTTTTTGTCATATATCTTTTTTTATTAAAAAAAAAAAATCCTTGCTGTCCAGATTTAGCACCTCTCTTCTCCTCTGTCTCTCTTCATCTTCACAGTTCTGGATTCAATTCTTTATTACTGTCTCTCTGTCCCGTATGTCCTTCCTCAAAGGTAGTAACTGAATGAAGCTGCTGACAGTTAAAGCAGCCTGTCATCACAGTGAAGTGGCAGTAAAGTGGTTTTATTGGTGGCTTTGCCCTCCTCACATTCTCATCCTAAAATCGAAAGCACAAACAATTGTGGTCATATAAGACCATTATATGACCCTGGCAGACACCACAGAAGGTTTGAGAAACGGTAATAACTAATAGGCTCATCACTGCCTTTTCCACCTGTTTAAGCTCTCCGAAAGTAAACATCCATGGAGCTTACAAATGCTAGTGGTTATTCCCCACTGTTCAGCTGCTCATTAACACAAGTATCTAATCAGCCAATCATGCGGCAGCAACTTAATGCGTTAGGCACATGATCAACACAACGTACTTGATTTGCTGAAGTTCAAATCGAGTTTCAAAATGAGGAAGATTTAAGTGACTTTGAACTCGGCATGGTTATTGGTGCAGGATGCGCTGGTCTGCTGATCTATTGGGATTTTGGGATTTTCCCACACAATCATCTGTAGGTTTTATAGAGAAAAGCAAAAAAAAAAGTGAGCAGCAGTCCTCTGGGTGAAAAAGCCCTGTTGATGCAGGAGGTCAGAGAGGAATGGCCAGACTGCATTGAGCTTATAGGAGGAGAAAATTCACTTAAATAACCACCCATCACAACCAAAGCATGCTGAAGTTCGATGCTCTGAATGCAAAGCGTGTCTAATGCTGAAGCAGATGGGCTTCAGCAACAGGACGTCTGATCCGGTCTGAAAAGCCTCAATTTTGCTGTGAAATTTGGATGCAGGGTCAGAATTTAGCATAAACATCATGAAAGCATGGCTCCATCCTGCCTTTTACCAACAGTTCCGGTTGGTGCTAGTGATGTACTGGTGTGGGGAATTTTTTCTTTACAGACTTTGGGACCCTTGGTATCAAATCATCATCATTTAAATGACACAGGATACCTCAGTGTTGCTGCTGACCATGTCTCTCCCTTTCTGACCACAGCGTACCCATCATCTGATGGCTGCTTCCAACAGGATGAAGCACCATGTCACAAAGTTGAAATCATCTCAAACTGGTTTCACGAACATGACAATGAGTTCTCTGTACTCAAATCCCCTCCACAGTCACCAGATCTCAATCCAGTAGAGTCCCAAAGGGACTCTACTCTACTCTCTGAGGAATGTCTTCAACATCTTGTTGAATCTGGTGAGTGTACATATTTATTTATTTATGTTTGCATGTGTGTATGTATAAGCTGTTGCTGCCTACAGAGGACGAGGCCTAAAGCTCTAATTAGTATGATTACAGCTCATTTCCCTTCTGCTGTCATCACAAACATATATTTCCAGACATAGCCAAAGCCTCTATATTTATAAGAAGAAAATCAGAGTTTGCCAGAAAACAGCATAACATAATTTGTCTGGGATGTACATGAAAGGCATCTCTAAAAAGGTTTGTAAGCATATTGAAACCAGGCTATAAAATTTTCTGTACTGTACACTGCATTTTGGAAGCCCAGGGGGTGCCGAATCTCAACCGCCTACACAGCCTCAGTTCAGTTTATGTCACAGAAAAAAGACTTATTGTAGTTCTAAAAGTTTGAACTTTTCCTCTCACATTCCCTCTACAATGGGCCAGATTTATCTATGTGGGGACAGCCCATGTGAAATCAATACTAACCTGCTTACTGCATATCGTTTGTTTTGCTACAGGGAGCTTTTTCAGCTTGGTAGTTAGGGCAGCATCTTCTAATCACTGGAAACTAACAGGCTGACTGGCCACACTAATCGATGTAACTTAAGCTATCAAATATGCTCAGTTAATTCATTTTTAATCACACAAGATGTTTTAGAAGTAAAAGAAAGGGACAATCTTCTCTGCAGGATGTCAGTGGCATTTAAGAGTAAAACTATGCCTGACCTTTCTCTCACTCATTCACTGTAAAACCTTAAAGTTGCCAGCAGTTAAAAAAAAAGCAATTATTCTAAGTACATTGTGTCCTCATAATGAACAAGTTGCCCTAACTTGGGTACCTTAAGTAAAATGTACTTAATTTTTCTAAGCCAATGAGTTTGCATAATTTTTATAAGAACTGGCAGCTTATTAAATTTTAAAGTGCTAAAATTATTGGGAGACTTTAGTTATCCAAACAATAACACACATAATGAGTGGATCATTACTAAACCCAACACCAAAAAAAGGGGGAAATGTTTTTCAGATTCTGTTTTATACTCAGATAATAACAGAATCAGATTTACACGCCATGTGGTCAATAATCTCTTCAGTGTTGCGATATATTTAATTAGCATCCTTGAACAGACAGTTTTGATGCGTTTGCAGCTTCTGTATGTTTACTGTATAATTAAACTCCAACAGCAATTTAAAAACACAGATTAAAATCAGGATAAAAATGTAAAACCAAGAAAAATAATACAGGAAAAACAGTTCAAGTATAAAATATAATTTAATAAGAACATTTTTTGTAATGTTATAATAATTTCTACAAGTCTTAAATAATTGAATGCCTCACCAATGCAAACCTGCAGTGTTGAAGCCATGCGCTCAGACTGATCTCAGTCCAGTTTGGTGATGATGGATTGGAGACTCCATCTTATGGCTTAGTATCTGTGTTTAGCCCGTCTGGCACTAACGTCTTTGCATCTCCTGCCATGTAAACACCAGTCAGTCATTGCAGATGGCCCATGTCCTGTTTCACAGTCCAGATCGCTCAAACACAGCCATATAGGCACTTGCTTCCCTACCACTCATTAGCTTGGGGAATTATTTTCATGGTGCTGTCCCGCTCATAATTAATTTCATGGATGTCATCCTGTTCAGCTGACCGCCTGTTGCACTTGGCTGTAGAACTGCCGCAGCGTTATTACACGGCCATGCTGATGAAATAGGCATACATATTGAATTTTCAAAAAAACTGTATATGCCAAGTGTTTAGTGGCTGTTTATTTTTATTGCTGTATTTCCTGTCGCCCTCTCTTTCCATATGTGCTGCGATGCCATGCTGCTCGCTAATATGTTCATAAAAACCAGTAGAAGCGGGACACTTTGATGTGTATTTGAATTACAATAAGATTTTTTTGTGCCACACAGATAAAGGGGGGAATGGGAATTGTCAGAGCTTGTCATCAAACGTAATATTTGACAGCGCTTAACATCTGACACAGCTACAGATTTTCAATTGAGAAAAGGCTTAAATTGAAGCCCTGTCACAGAGGCTGTGATGTTATCCATTATGTCTTGTCTTCCAGCAGGTTATTTGCTGTATTGTGAAGTGAGCATTATGAATGACAGTCAGAGTGTTACTACAATGAATTTGAATTCAAAAGATAAAATTAGAAACATATGAAAGCAGCTTCCGCTCTGCTCCAGCTAATACTGAGGATGAAACAGAGATGAAAGGCAGGGTTGAGCATCATCAAACGCTGTGGTGCAAAGTGTTACTAAAATTACACAAAACACATAAAGTGCATCTAATTATAAACTGTTCCACACCTAGTCTGAGCTTTAAAAAGTTGCCTGACCACATTTTTATTTATTTCTATGTATCTATATATATCTTCACATCAGGACTTTGTTTTTAGATTGCAGACTAATTATTTGGGAGCTGGGGAAGAAGCGGATTAATATATATAGGCTTTTTTTGGAGTACGGTCACATAGTCATAGTCATAGTTAGATCACTGCTTTTATTATTCCAGCATAATTCCCAATGTAATAGGAATTATTGTAACCTGAAAGTCACTTGATGTATGTAGATTTTTTTGAGATACTATTAAATTGATTTTTCGTGGATAGCAGCTAACCACTGCAATTTATTTATTTATTTATTTTTTAAAAAAGGATATTCATAAAAATGCTGGATAAAAGTAGCTCAAATGTAACTTGTTCAGCAAAACAATGTGCCTGATCTACAGGGTTTCCTCTTAATTAAAGAGTCACGCTTCTTGTAGAGCTCACATGTGTAATTGCTGATAAGCTTGAATTTCTTAAACACTTTTAACACAAATCAGTTTTCATGCTTTGGCCTTGTTTCATGTTAATGCATGCCAAGGTATAGTTTAATGAAAGGGGAAAAAAAGATTCACTATTTATACTTAAACTTCACATTTTTAAAAACAGAGAGATGGTGCGAGTATAAAAAAAAGCTGTGAAGCTGGTGGAGATCAACCTGCTGTTTTTGGCACCAGGGTGTCAGTACAGAGTGTACCCTGGGCCTGTTTTGGCAATCACAGTCTTAATGGATGACTGGCCTGAGAAACTGCAGGCGCTATACTGAAGTGTAAAGGACTAACTCAGGATATGCCAGTCTCTCTCTCTTTCTCACACACACACACACACACACTTATGCGCACTAAGAAAAGCAGCATTTCAAACGGCTTTTAAATGAAAATGTGCGCTTTCAGAGACAATTAGCCGTAGGTTTTATACGGCAGCTGACGTGCGTCTCCAATTTGGCTGGAAGCACACACTGTGTTGACAGTCCAGCAGCCTATGATTTGTGCTTGATGAGCCTACCTGCTCATCACGACTTGTGACACAAACTGCCATCGAGGTCGGGACTATTTTCATGGCTTTCTGTTCAAAAGCTTATCAGTGCCTGTTGCTGACACAGTTTCTCTGCAAATCAACATATTTCCATTAAAGGAAAAAAATCATATTTATTCTAATTAGTTGGAGGTTTGTGAATATATGTTTAGCAAATGTTATACAGCAGCTTGTGTGTATATATAATACACTTATTACATAAAGTGTCCATAATGGAGGTTGCCAGCACCTTGTAGTGCCTGTAGAGGTGTTATTCTTGTAGCAAAGCTGTCACTGCGGTTCACCACTGCATCTGTTTGGCTGTTATATAAACTGACCACTTGTCATCCTAAGCAATTGTTCTCCTATTAAAGTGTAGCAAAGGAAGCAAATGCTGTATCTCCTGTGAGTAATTTAACTTTAGATGCCATATGTTAGTTTTGGGTACTTTTGTTCATTCGGGGTTTGGTTTCAAGATTCTTCTCTTTAAATACACTCCAGTTACGTGAAACTGTACAATGACATAGTCACGATGCACAATCCTGACACATTAAAATGGATTTCTCTCAAACCCACCATGTTTTTAAAAACTGAATGGCTCCACTGAACGGCTACCCTGAGGTACCCCTGAGCAAGGTACCGTCCCTACACACTGCTCCCCGGGCGCCCAACAGCTGCCCACTGCTTCACTGAGTGAATGGGTTAAATGCAGAGAGGAATTTCCCCAAGGGGATCAATAAAGTATACATTATTATTATTATTATTATTATTATTATTATTATTATTGTTTTAGCTAGGTCAAATGGTTTAATTCTGTTAAAGAAAGAAAGATATTTCTACCTTCATACCAATCCTCTAAACCTTTGCCCACTGGTTCAAAAAGCTTGCTGAATGCAGTTACTGAAAGCTGTGGTGAATAAAAACAATGATACATCCTTAATGATGACAAGTTTTTTTGTTTTTTGCTTTGTGACATGAGGTAGGCTCTGTTAAACTTCAGATTTTGATAAAGCTATTAACTTTAATGCTCTGTAAAGACAAGAAGGTTTTTTTTTTATACTTAATTGGGAGTTATAATGATCTAATATTATATGTCAAGTCTAGAACAATGTGCCTTCTGTGTGATTCTGTAACACCTGTTAAGTGACATTATTAGCAAGTTTCCAACTGTTAGGGTGAGAAGCTAGTATTTAAGCACTTGGCTGTGTATTTGTTGATGATGAATTTGTCATCATTGTCCTGTAGGAACAGGACAAATACTCATACTCAATGTTTTCTCATATATATAATCGATAGAATG
The DNA here is from genome assembly GCA_015106755.1 of Etia nguti. Classification (NCBI taxonomy): domain Eukaryota; kingdom Metazoa; phylum Chordata; class Actinopteri; order Cichliformes; family Cichlidae; genus Etia; species Etia nguti. The sequence goes on from VUQG01012319.1 coordinate 30,323, forward strand.
GGAACAAATATTTCCAGTTGATGCTTCACATAATTAAATCGAATTCATATTATTTCAAGCTTTAAAAATGTAATGGAGTAGTTGAACCCATATTTATCTGTAACTTTTCTCATTTTTTAGTAAATTAGAGTACCCATTAGCAGCAAACCAGTTTTAAAAATTCAACAAAACAACTCAGCCAGCTCTATTACTGATCCATTTACATGTAGCTGTGGCGCAACCAGAGCTCTGTAAGTTGCCTAAAAGTGAAATAACCCATCATAGCTGTGCAGAAAAACAACGAATCACAGCAGAATAGCATCCCCACAACAGATCCAATTTAATACCAAAAATGACTCAAACTGAATAACGTTGAAAACACACATTAGCACAACGAAGTGAATAAAAAGGTCTGAAAGATTCATGATGTTTTCCTGTCTTTGGGGGATTTTTTATTTGTTGGTGATATGCATTTCTCAGGACCTGTGATACTATTATTAGTATCACAGTCCTGTGAAATGCATGGGTGAGCCTGTAATTCCCGCCCTTACATTTGAGACTACTGTGTTTTCTTGCATCTTTTGCTTTGTTAATATTCAGTTCTGTTAATGGTTTTCAACTCTTCTTATGTTTTAAGGTTATCAACAGCTTCCTTTAATTCATCATTCTGCTTGTTTGTGCAACGCCACCATTTCTGCCTCAATACATTTCCAAACATAATTTGATTTGAAGAACCAGATTGGGGTTTCTGCAACAACCTACAGCAGCTTAATCCCTATGCCTTAGGTCTGCCATGCTTTTTTTCAGCCCTGTTTTGTTTACGCTATTAATGGTGGCTGAGTTTGTGCCTTTTCCGATGCACGCAAAGCTCTGATAGAGTAAAAAATAATGAACACTAATATAAAGTAATTTAGCATCTGGGAATACTAATAACCACTTAGGAGAAACCAGAGATCAGGGAATGCGTATATAGGCTTTTCTGTGTGTGCAAATCTCTCTCTGTGTGACAAAATGGATGTGCGACTAATGCATACAATATTAGTAAATGTACAAAAGCAAGGGGCAGTATAGGTTTTGAACGGAACTCATTTACTATTTTTGGCCCTTTTAATGGACTTAATCCCTAAACAAGTCACAATACAGCCAGTATATACGGCTTCACTTATAGAGAGGTCAGATTTCATTGTAACCGTGTCAGCCGTGAACCCTTTTCAGGTCATTGGAGACGGGAAGAGACAGACAGAGGGATAGAAATGACACAATTAAGACAGCTTAGAGATTAAGCACAAGACAGCTACTGGCATTATCCGCTTCACACCTGGTAACCATGGAGACAAGTTTTGGCTCATTGTCTGAGGATGAATAATGTTTCCTTATGTTCAGTGGCCACCCCAGGAGATAAAGGAGAATAGGATAGAAATGGAGAAAACTGAAAGATAGTTTTGCAGACTCATGACAATACCTCAGGCGGGCGAAGCTTTTAAAAAAGACAGGCACCATTAGAGAGGTACATCCTCAATATTTTTTCGTGTTAAAGCACAAATCTGGGAACAGTATATCGTATAGTATATACAGAGATGCGACAGAGAAAGTTTTTACAGGACTCTTTGAAGTCTTTTAATTATTAATAATTAATTAAGTGAATAATTTTAAATAATTTTAAGCCAAATTGTTTCTTTTGTTTGTGAGATTTTGATGCAAGCTTCTGTAAATGGAATGGGATACTGTGCACAGAGCAAATCTCATTAATCCTTACATACTGTTCGAGTCAAATTTAACATTTTTTGATATTTAACAGCAGTAAAAAATTCCCTAAATGTCATTGTTTTAGCCTGAAATTTGGAGAACACCGATTTGCTACAAATGTTTCTGCGGGCTGTTCTGGGTCATATCTATTCAGATGGATTTTAGATCCACCAGTGTGGGTCAAAAAATGTTTTTTGGATACTGTGAAAGTGTACATGCCATGTCTGTGTGTATTTTTTTATCTGACAGTGATGAGAGATTTCAAGGAGGCCTCGACACTGCGACAAGAACTGTCTGTGTTCCCAGCACATTTGCCCAGGCTTCTGCAGAGACAGACACCTGCTGGTATTTGAAGGGTCTTGGGGGAATTTTGAAAGTGTAAAGAAAGAAATCCATAAAGGGCCCTTCACATACAATACACTAATGGCACCACTGCACTCTGAAACCCAATATGTCCCATGGCTTGTGCCATGCATGAATGGTTTATTGCCATGTCAAGCAAAATACGCTGAAGTGCAGGAACGCCAGACGAGGAGCCTTCACACATGTGGAGCACATCCCACCTTCTATTTGAAGCGGCCATTAGCATGATCATATATGGTGCACGAAAGACACAAAGGTCATGCAGAGGTGAGAGAGACCCTTGAGAGAGACATGAAATCTGCACCAATGTAGCTAAATAATCTAAAAATGAACAAATTAGAAGTTATTTTTTCTAAGCTAACTGAGATCAAACTAACTGAGATGATAACAGAGATCAAAAGAGAGTCTGTGGGTGTGATCATAGGATTATAAAGACACCTAAGCTGCCATTTCGAGAGCTCCGTCCTCCTCCTTGGCACACCTGAAGCAATCAACCTCGCCTGTTTGTCATCTGTTGATCATGTTGCTGTTGCTACTTAAGCCGGGAGTAAATGTTGAAATAACTGTGTTAGTGAGATCATTGCAGAGTTGTAAGTCTGCTTTCCCGTGTTGCCTCAAAGATTACTAACCTGTCATCTCCACTGTGCAGAAGCTCTGGTGTTTTTCCCTGCCAGGCCTTCCGTGAGAGAGAGAACTGTGGAGGAGATTCTGTTCCTGTGTTGTGTGCAATCGGAAGCTCTGGACTCACTAACAGACTTACCTTCCCAGGGACTATGTAAATAAAGACTGCGAATTTATCCTTGCTTGAAGATTTTGTAAACAGTTACTCTTCTCACGTGCACTGTAAATAAACTCACTGAAAACTCCCGGGTCCTGTGTTTGAGTCCGGCCTGCCTGGTTATGACATAAATGTTTATAATAAATCCCAACAATTCTTGCCATGTTCACTTTCAGTAATAGATGTTTGAATCATGGCGGCCTTTGTGTTTACATGTCTTAGGTAAAACAGGACATGATATTATGTGATCGTAGAACAGCGTGTAAGAGTTAAGTAGCACTTGCTAAAATGGACAGGTCACTGATTACAGGTCAACTTTTTTATATTGTGTGAAACTGCTTCACTGATGGATAGAAGGTATTGCGCTATAAACTATGACAGTTATTTTTTTAAATAGTAAAGGTAAAACTAGATCCTCAGTCTAGAGAAATGTTGTCAATATACTGTAGCTTCGCTTGGGAGAAGAGCATAGTAAAGTAACTATAGCAGTCAACCACGACTGAAACATAAAAGAAAAATTGCATGATCTAATTACAATTAATCCAAAGGTGAGAACGCTTGGGTGTTGTGGCTCCTGTGGATGCAACCCTGATACCTAGGCTACTGTTGCACAACCAATCACAAATCCATATTGCAACTACCTAACAGCAGCAACAGCTTCCTTCAGCAAGACAGTAACCCTGTCCTGTATTAAATATGAAACACTTTGCTGCTGGTTAAAATCAGTTGCTCATAAAAAAAGAAATAGTGTCAACAGAAAAAATGTTAAAAAAATGGTGCAAAATGTGAGAATTTTAGAAGAGCATTTTACATGATACTCCATTTTAAAACAAACAAAAAAAAAGATATGCAAAAGAAACATGTTCGCCCATGTTCTGAAGCTGCTTCAACATAAAAAGAGAGTGTAGGTTGCATGCAGTGAAGAGGTCATGTGCTGTAAAACCACATCAGACCACATCTACTCACCCACTGGAACGGTTACATATCCCGTGAGTCAGTACTTTGTCAGGGTGATTAAGTAATGTGTTTTGACTATCTAAAGGTGATGATGATACATGTATTGGGCAGTCTATAAAGCTCCCTGGTTCCTGTCCTTGTCCCCTCATCTGTAAAAAAAATAGAGCACTTCAGTGTGCAGAGCTTTAAAAGCACATGAATTCAACACATGACTGAAGCACGCCCAACTTTTTCAAAAAGCTATAAATAGTGCATGAAAAACGAAATATCAGAATGACATATAAACGCAAAGACAGCAAGACTCTTGGCCCCTACGTGCTCTCAGCAAAATGTATAATGTATATATAGGGGCAGGGATAGCTCAGTAGGTAAAGTGTTGGCCCCGTGATCGGAAGGTCAGGGGTTCGAATCCACTGAACGACTACCCTGAGGTACCCCTGAGCAAGGTACCGCCCCCACACACTGCTCCCCGGGCGCTGCACTGGTGGCTGCCCACTGCTTCACTGAGTGAATGGGTTAAATGCAGAGAGGAATTTCCCCACGGGGATCAATAAAGTATACATTATTATTATTATTAAAACTTGCTTTTGACCTTCTCTAACTTTAGGTCTGACAGATAAAAAAGCAATATGCACTGATTACTGCAGTCATGTTCACGCTCCGCTCTACCAGGCATCATTTTATCCATCATCTGTCCTCAAACGATACAAAATGTCTGAACTGAAAAGACTGCATAGCTTAATGATGCTGACATTTATGTTTGTTCAGATTGTTTATTTCCTTTTTTATGGGTGTGTTCGAATGTCTCATCCCATTTGTCTTCGACTCTGAGCACACTCCCTCTGTCTGTGAGAGGTGAATTTAAATGATGTGTGTTTTTGGTTATCATCAGAGACCTATTCAGTTTGCTGAATATTGCCCATTAATTGTGATAATAAGGGTGTCAGAACCTTTCTGCCTCGGGCAGACAGTAATGCAGTCTGAAATTGAGGCACGAAAAAGTCCCATGAAGACTAAAGCTGTTTCTGTGTGAAGCATATTCTTAATGAGGTCAAGTGGTCACACAGAGCACTAGAAAGTGGCAGTGGGTGCTTAGAGTTATTTGTCACCTCAGCTGCTTCCAAATAAATGTGTCAAATCACCTCGCTAAGCTCCTTCAGCATTATACTTCTACACCCCCCTTTAAAAGAAAATGATGATAAAAACTGTTTGTAAAGCATATCTCAACCTTTCCTCTTGTGAGACTGATGTTAATTTCACTTGATAAAGTGCATATATTGCTGTTGTTGTATGCAAAACTTTCTATATTGGATCATCTACAGCTCTGACTGAGCAATCATTTGTTTCGCCACATTGTTTTGGACTCAGCCACATAATATGATGGAATTTTCGGTACCCGGCATCAGCTGTGAAATGTCACTGGCTGAATATGTATTAGGACAAGACATTTTCAAAACTACTCCCTCACGAATAAAACACCAAACAAAATCAGTCTTTCACTGAGCTCAGTTGACGTTTAATAAAAACAAAAAACAAAGAGAACCCCCCCTCCAAAAAACAACCTTTATTAAATGTCACCAGCGTGACTTCTTAACACTTGCTTTTACTCAATAGTGTATGAGCTCAGTCAAATACTGACATAACAGATATCATTTTAACTGCTTGGAAATACAGTGATGTGTATAAGTACTTACAATACTTGTTTTCAGATAGCTTGGATCAGGTTACTCATCTGCATAAATGTCTGGTAGAAAACCTCTTTGATGTCTATTCGTCAGCGTAGCACAAAGCGCATCTAGAACCTCTAGCCACATCGCTTAACCTTTAATGTATTTCCATCAGTTCCATATCATAGACTTTAAAAGACATCTGCACATTTCTTGATCTCCTCTGGGCATTCAGTGATTTTGAACTGAACTACAGTACTAGGCATTTTTAGCAGCACTAGAATAAGTAATGTTGAGAGTCAAACTAAGAGTAAGTTCGGTATCTTGCTCCAGATTGAAATCTCACATTTTTTTCCCTTTGAAATTTTGTGTGACATTTACAATCCCTGAAGGATGAATCATCTGGTGTTGATATTTTCCTTTGACGCACACTTCGGCTTCTGGACTGCTTCCAGCATCAGCTGTTTCGTGAATTACCATGCAAATTAGGAATTAGCATGCTAAACTACAATAGTGAATATGCTAATTATTTGCCTACAATCAGTGAGCGCTTGTGTGCCAATGCGTTCAGTCTTACAGAGCCATAAATGCGGTTGTGTGTGCTTGTTTTTGTTTGATGTGGGGTAGGATATTACATTCGTAGAAAGAAATATTCGATTCATTCATTGATCCTTTGATTCCGTGCTCTGTATTGATATACAGTCAAAGTGGAATCAAAACAGCTTTGTTCTCATTTATATAAAAAAAAGAGACAGAGAGAAAGCCGAACACAGAATTTCACTTACATAATTTAACATTTATCCCTAGAACAGTGTTACTTTTAAAGCTTGTTCTTACAGAGCAAGCAAAGGTCCATTGTCATTTCTACAGGCGGCAAACCAATTAAATCTGGTAGCTTCTCGACACCTGACATTGCAGTGCCTGTACTGTTATCTTAGGTTAGCTTAGCTGTGTTTGTTCCCTTGAAGGTGTAGACCCAAATTTATGGGAGGCAATTACTTTATAGCTATACCAACTGTTGTAGTGCATAGCAATGTTATAATTGGACTGCGTATATCTGATAAATGTAAAACATTTGATTAGACAGACCTTTTAGTGTCAAAGGTTCCTAAAGCAATATGTATTCATGAGAAATAAGACCAAAGCAGTAAAATGTGATTAGCTCAAGTAGAGTTATTTTTCATGGATATCCTTAAACTAATGCTCTATCACAACCAAACAAAGACACGAAAGAATCTAATGATGGCTTGTAAACATTTAATGGTAACATTGATTTCTGGCTGCTTCAAACTACGGGCCTCGGTGGTGTTGAGTTAAAAGATGGTGCACCAAAATGGAGAGCAAATCTAATTCAAAGCATTACTTCCTCAAGAGGGTTTTATTTTTCAGAGCAAGGAGATGTATTTTCCAAATGGTTTGGCTCAAGTTACTCACAGCAAGTCATCTATAATGCCATAATGATGTTAGAAAACACAGGAGGGGATTTCAGCTGTGTCCAGCAAGTAGCTTGGAGTATACCCTTAATAGTAATTTCAAAAAACAGATTCAGAACACTGTTAAAAATCTTCTAGCACTGCGGTTTTATCTTTTTATCTCCTTCTATTTTCCTCAAGTCTTTTCTTTTATAGTTTGCCCATATGCTCAAACACCAGCTTGTCTTTGGTGCATGAAAAGACAGACCTTTACTTTGAATTAATGAAATATTCTCTGTACTTCACAGGCATACGTCTTTGACTCCATATTCACTTTGTTCCCAAATATCTTCAAAGAACCATTGAATCTTGGTACTGCAATGTCTCCAATACAGAACTGAACAACACCATTTTTTGTGTTTCATTTGAGGTTCTCATAATCGACAAGGAAGTGTCTTAAGCTACTGAATGGAAACTGTCATCGCTTTATCAGAAACCTCTGGAAAGTTGCACAAGTCCCCATGGATGATAAATGAGAGGGTCCCAGAAGTATTAGCAGAAATAAGAAAGAAGAAATATAGTTACTATGATGGATTACTCTTTGGTCAAAAATAAAGGACTCTATGACTTGATAGCAATTTCTCCTGTTTAAAAGGAATTAGATCATTCAGAAAGCAGTGCCTACCTACTAAATCAATAATATGAACCTGAAAACAGAGGCGAATGCTGTGTGGTACCACCAGCTCCTCTGTAGAATCACCACCATGTGCTCCGTCAGATGAACTATTGATTTCTAATCTCAGAGAAGACTGTAGCCGTTCGGACACTAATAAACTGCTGCTAATTTATATTCCTGTTAAACGTATTTGTTTTTTGTCAAGACGGATAAAAAAGCATGTTCTTACTCATGTAGTGTTCAGTCAAGCTTTAATAGTGAGAACAACCCAAAGCGACAGTGATTCATTGTTATTATGATGAAGCAGATTGCTGCACCATAATGACATGCAGTCTGTCTGTACTGACACACAACACTAAATTTAAAGGCACTTTGAACATGGCCCTGGCAATTAGATGTAAGTATTGCTCTGAGTCAGCTAATGTTGTTGTATCATTACATTACACAAGGCTTGGAGACTAGTTCCAGAGAAAAATGAGTAACCCAACACATTAACGCTGCAGTCACATTAGGAAAACATTCGTTGGAGACTGCATGTGACTGCGTGACCAAATGTAATGAAGCTGCGATCTTGTCGCCTATGAAATCGTTAATTTGAAGACAGGGGCAAGGTCTGTGACCACTCACAGTCAGCTGCCATGTTCAAAGTGACTTGGATGAGTCAAGACGCTGATAAAATGACAATAAGATGGAGTCCGTGTGCCATCAGTCTGCTAACAGTTTGCGATTGAATGGCGTAAGGCTTAAAATTACATGCAATCTGTTGGCAGTCAGCTGTGACAAATCAGTGAAAAGTACAAATATCTGTTACAAATCAAGATTCACAGAAAATGACATTAAACAGAAATTCATATTAACTCCTTACATTAAAAATCAGTAATTAGCTGATAGTTTTGAAACAGAGATTCAAAACTTCCTCCATAAATACCGATCTATTTGATGCTGGAAGATGATCTGTCGCTCGGCAACTCTGCTTTCAAATAGGAATATAACTAGAATACAAGTTCAATGGAGTCCCCTACTGCAAAGAGATATATCACAGACAAGTTGTGCTCATTGGTGCAGACTGACTCAGACTGATTGCAACATGTTAGCAATGTTATAAATTGGATGGCAGTTATTTGCCAAATTTTGCCGGTCTGTCTGAGTGTGACTGCAAACAGTCTGAGTAGGACCACGATTGTTACCAGACAGACTGCTTCCCAAAAGGTGACAAGTGAAGTCATCACAACTACTTGAAATCGGTCACTTGGCAACCATCTAGTCTTTAATAGGTTTTCATCCTATTTTTACTGTAGTGCGATTGAGCCGTTAGTACCAGTTATTAACCCCACCTACTGCCCGTGAAGTGTGCTGATGACATTTAGGAACCAAAATACTAAAAAAACTTATGTTTATTGGGAACACAACTGCCAACACACATGTAAAATAGTGTAGTGGGAGAAAATAAGCCAACACAACACTATTTATTTATAGACCCTGAGTCAGAATTATTATTATTTATTTATTTATTTTTTTTAAAGTGTCTTGATGCATGCTCAATCATCCAGGTAAGTAGATTCCAAAAGGTTGATTCTGTTTATCTGGACGTTGCGTTTGTAAAATGGGAGAAATGTTTTGTCACTCATCCAAGTGAGTTCTTCATCCAAGTGACATCCAAGTGACTTCTTCATCCAAGTGACATCCAAGTGACTTCTTCATCCAAGTGACATCCAAGTGACTTCTTCAGTCTCCGATCAATGGCCATGAGTACCATTCACAGAGAGTTGGGGAATGGCTGCAATCACAGCATTGTAAAATGGTGACAAATGTACCCTTAGGCCCTCTTCTTGATTCAGAGATGGTCTTTCCCTTTTCTGCAGTCAGCTGAGACTGAAGAAGTCACTTAGATGAGTGACGAAATGTTTCTCCCACTGAAGTGCTACGTCCAGATGAACAGAATCAACCTTTTTTGTAAACATTTCAAACTTCACCTATATGGTACTGGTCTGAATATTTGACAAGTAAAACAAATAACTTGAGACAGACTTAATGGGAGCTAAACTAATTAAACTTTTCCACTTCCTATGCAGTTCTTGAACATTCCAAGTCAAACAACCAGAACACAAAGAAACCCTGCACAGTGTCTACAATTAATCTACTATATTGACAATGGAAATATTACTAGAATGTTGTAGATTATGAACAATGCTCCAGAGCCGCTGGAATAATGTATTTTCACAACTAACAGAAAATGCAGATGTGCATTTAGTGTAACAGCATATGTTGAGTAATGGACACTGATAACATTTTGAAATGCACTTATTATTTGTGCTGTCAAACTCCATCACGAATCAAAGATGGTTGCTTAATGACAAGAAGCATAAACAGGCAATTCTGATTCCAAGAAAACAATCAAAGCATAGAATCCATTAACATCTATTTAGAAAAGGAAATAATGATTAAATAGTCCTGCAATTGTTAAATTTTAATACTGGTGTCCATGTCTCAGGTAAAATGCTGCTTTTCTGTGTCTGTATTTTAGTTGTTTTTTGTCCTTGATGCTTACTGCCTGTGCTGTTTTTTTTCTTCCCTTTGATTGAAATGCTTTCAGACTTTCAGAATCAACAAGGCTCTAATATTTTTCTTTTCACAGCTCTTTGTGTATGTAGCTATGCACAAAATAAGCCTTACAGAAAAGGACTTAAGTGGTATTCTAATTGCCTGTGATAAGATATGCTGTTTTTATATATAAGCAACCTCGTATACGGTCATTTTAATTAAACCAGATGATAAACATTTTAATCTCTCTCAATCTATTGCTTCTTCCTTTATCTCTATATTACAGCTTTTGCAAAAATAATAATATTACCACAGAACTATTACCCAGATAAACATTCTAAGCCCATTTTATTAAATAGCTTAATCCCTTGTTGGTTAATAACACATGCCACAGAATTCTGGGGATATCAAAACAAAAAAATTGTCATTTTAAATGAATTATTGGAATAGTTACATCATTCAGGGAGTTAGTGTGATCTGACCTTTTACAATAGTCTACAGAGAGCGGTGCACAGTCGAAGGAGTTTGTTACCTCACTTTGAAGTCGGAAGTCTGCACACTGGCACCTGCAGCTCTTCATCTTAGCTCACTGTTACTGCTCCTCCCCTTTTTCCTTACTCCCTGCAATGTTTCAACCTGATCTGCATATTAAAGGTCATATTAAAGGTCAACTTGTGTTTTCTCAAGTAAAATTTTTTAATGTGAAGCTGCATGACAGAAAGGTTTAATTTTCACGAGCAGTAATTTAATAGACCCCCACCTTCCATCCGACCCCATCCACAGACACCCAATTCACAATACTGCAACTATTGCAATATTTTGAATAGCGACCCAATTCAATCACCAGTGTGTTACCTCATTTAGCTATATTGATTCAATGGACATTAATTCAAATGAAATTTTTCAAAGTTGCCACTTTTAGTACATCGGGGCCCATATGGTTTAATAAGTATGCCAAGCACCCTAACATGTTCAGTCCCCTGAGGAAGCAAGAGCAGCAGTGTTGGTAATGTGCCAAATGATGCAAAAGGATGCGTGTAAAAGAAAATGGAAATAGAGATGTGTTTACAGAGCACAGTAAACAAAAGATTTATCTATAAATGGTATTGCATCATAGCCACGCTCACTGTACTCTCTCTGCTTACTGTTTGTGTCTGTAAAATGTATGCACTTTGCCCTTTAGAGACCCAGAGGTTCACAGTCTGTATAAGAAAAGAAGTGTATTAAAAAGTGTATGTGTGGATACGAAGCTAAATGCAGTGACATTCACTGACCAAGCCCCAGAGGCTTAATAGTTCTTTCCCTGTTGAAGCTGAAGAAATAAGACCCTTGTAGACATTTAGTCTGACCTCACTCAGCTGCTGTCTTTTCACTGTTATTTTCCTTTGTCCCCTCTTCAGCCATTCCCCTCAATTTCAGCGGGCATGACCATTAACCCAGAGTTAATAGCAGTTTCAGAGTAGCACTGCAGCGAGTTCCAGTTCATTTCAGCTTCTGAGAACAATAATAAGATCATAATTGCCCATGTTTCCATCACCATAATTTCTATCGCCATTGGTGACCATCATGATAAACTCCTGATTTTAGGACAGGTGACAGATTAATGTTATCAACGTCACATGTTACCATGTAAAGAAAAATGTGGTTACTTCCATAAAATGCATTACAATTGCAGTTGTTATTATTATTATCATCATCAATATTATTAATATTATTATTATTATTAGTAGTAGTAGTAGTATTTGTATTTTACTTAATCTTTTCCATTTAAACTGGTGAATAATATCCAGATTTTGTCCTTGTAAATGCTTGATTGCAGGGAGTATGTCAGTTTACATCTGCAGTTATAAAAGGATAACCAGTATTAAGTTAACCTTTTCACATTGCCCGAGGTGCAGAGGATCCATTTGTTTGGTAATAAGCATTTACTCTCAATATCCCCTTTCCCAGCTTGGTTTGAGGAGCAACAGGCAATCCTTTTAGGTTTGTGAAACATTTTACTTTCTATTTATTGCCTCACAGCAATAAGTAAATCTGCCTCTGCAATCTGTGAGCAAAGACCTCTGCAGGGAATCCTGTTAGCTGCACAAAAAATAAATACTGGAATAACAGGAAGAAATAGGCAGATTTTGACTGAACCATCCGAGACTGTAGTTACTTATAGAAATAAAAAATGTAGAAATAAATGTATTGAACAATGACTATTAAATGGCATATACCAAAACATATAAGGAGTCTATACTCTTTATACACAGGCTGTCTGTTGGGTGGTGGAGGCTAGGAGAGAGGGGCCAGGTGGTTGTCATACTGGGGGTGATCAACCGATTATCCAATCCCAGAACAGGTATGAATTCCACCCAACGACCCAGCAGGCACTGGACTCCAGTAAGACACACCCAGGTGTCCACACCTGAGACAGAGAAGAGGAAAAAACCCACAGTAATCCTCTGGTGGGAAGAGTCACACATAAATCACAAACAATCACAACACTGAATCATAACAATGTGAATTTGTATACAGATGACACCTTTCCATTTCCATTAGGTCAGAGGATTTTTTCGCTGACTCCTGCACAAATGTATTCATGATGACGAAATCCAGCACCATGCGCTCAGAGCGAGCATTTCTCTCATGGACATTGCTTCGTCACTAATGATGGGATAAGTATACAATATGTACCCATAATTAACAACATATCCAAGAATCAAATAATAGGTCATCTCATCCTTTCATTTTGCTTTACTGTTGTAGGTACTTTGTGATTTACATTTTAACAGCATACATCCACAATTCACATGAATGTTATCTTCTTTTGACTTGCCATTTATAGAAGCAAAGCTTTCCCAAGAAGAAGAAAAAAACCCCACAATGACAAATAAATTTTGTAGTGCATGTTTCTACATCCGTAATTACTGTGCAATGATAAGTTCTGTTATTTTCAGAGACTGGTCATTTCCATGGTGATGGTGTCCTTTGAGAGGCTTTAGAAAGCTCTCTCCTCCCAAGGTGCTAGATTACATATTTTGAACATTTTGCAGTCATTTGTACCCATCCTAAGCAATTACACGGCAAGAGCAGCTACCCACAAGGCAAGATGAAATGTGAGGAAGACTGTTACGTGAGTGTTCTGTTGTACCTCAAGCCTCATAAAATCAGGAGAGAAGCACACAGTTTGTTTTAGTTGAGGTGGACTTAAGGAAAGGAGTAATATTCTTAATATTTACTGCTCAAGATTGACTTCATTAACGTGTTAATGAATCTGTTAATGAATGTTTTATTTAAAATATTTTCCATAATGTGACGTGCACATACTCTTAAATGTTAGGTAATGTGAAAATAAGCTACGGTAGACCAAAGGAGATAGTGACACAAGAGTGTTGTTTTTGCTGCTATCTTAACCTTGATTGACAAGTTTGAAACATTTTTTTTTTCTTCATTTCCTTCCATCTTACCAGAAATAATGTGTGCTCTTGTTGGCTAACAGCCCCCTCCCCTCCATCACCAGTTATTATTACTGGAGCTGTCAAGCAAAGCACTTAACCTCAAACACAATCCCATAAACATCTGTGAAATGTAGACCCTGTGCTGCCAACATGAATGATTTAAAGGTTACATAAATAATGTACTACACCACCAAAAAGGTTAATGGTTCTGTATTTTCCCTTGTTCTCAATTGAAAATAAATAAATCGTGAATTACACCGATGTTTCGAGTCAGCTAAATTTTCTTTCTGTATTTAGTCTTATTTTAGTGTACTGTTGCATTTCCAGCAAAGTCTCCAGCAAATATAAAAGAAGACAGCTGTATATCTATAAGCAGAGCTATAAATCTGTCCTGCACATTAAATACATTATCACAGTGATCGACAAATGACAAAGAATGACAGGCCTGTTCATTTATGAGTGAAGAATGATTGACTTTTAAACAAAGGGCTATTTATAGTCAACCTAGGCCGGTTGTCTTTGTTGCATAATTCATTCTGCTAAAAGAGAACCTGTGACTATAAATGTTGAAGCAACTATAACTCTGTCAGCACCATATTTCTAGTGTTAACCTCTATAATCTGTTTGCACTATGTTGTGCCTAATGGAGAAATCCATCATTTGGATTGGCCCTATCAGAAGTATTTAACAGAAGTGGGCAGTTTGTACTCGACCACCTTAAGCCATTTTATGGCATGCTGCGATAACAGAGCTAAGATTTGAACCCAGAAGCACAATTCCAGTCAGGTGCATTTTATCTCCCTTCAATCCTTTCTGTACTCTACTCCTCTCATCTGGCTCCACCTTTATTCACACAGATGCACAAATCTGTGGCATGCAGTCGCAATGAAACCACAGGTTCTCAAGTCCATCAGATTTCTTAATCATTTGTGAACAGCCCTTACAGGATGACAGGAACCTCATTAAAAACACATTAATGTTCTTTGTATATCGTGTGTGACAAACACAGTGTGGTAGGTTGTACTGTGCATAACATGTGTGCGATTTGTCACTTTCTGAAAAATAATGAAAATGCAAGTTCAGTGAAGCATTAGAGAAAATATGGGAACGAATGACTGTTTGATTAAATGACAAAGCCCTCGCTATTGCAATGTGTTGTTAAACAGAAATCGTTCCTACAGGCATTATGTTTAAAGTAGACACTGTCATCCTTTTCCCAGTGGTTTTTCTTAAAAACTCTGCTAGGGAAGGAGACAATCAATGCCGTTTGTGCTAATAATTGGATATGTCTGTTTTTTCCCTCCATTTTTTTTCCCACCTAAGGGACCAAGAGGAAGGAATAAAACATGAGACATGACTTGCATCATCCTGCTCAACTTACCTTTACTTGCATTGTGATTGGATACCCTGGCTGATAACCCATGACTCTGATACATCTGGGGAGGTCGATAAGGGTAATTACTAAGAGCCTCACAGGGCATCGGGACATATGACTGGTGATGCTGTGTGAGATGGACATACCCCAATCCATAATCAGAGTACTCTAAATGACAAAGAAGAAGCATGCATATATAAATAAAAAACGCTTTTGTAACATTTTAATTGTGGGAGTGCAGTCAAGCAAAGAAAATCTTGGTCATCCTTGCTTTTCAACCAATTGATTTCTTGCGGAGATGGTTGGTACCTCAAGATTACCTGCCACAAAAGAATAAATGCATTCTGCCGACAGCCTTATTTGTCTGAATGAAACAGAAAAAATGAAAAAGACAGAAATGTCAGCACACTGTAAGAATGAGAACTAGCAATTGCTCATCTTAGCAAAGGTTTCATATTAACATGACTCAGAATTTAAGGCTTACCAATGGTATCAAACAAAGCCTTGTCAGTCCAACAAACTTCACTTCCCTAATAAGCTTTTTGTTTAACAAGGATGTTTGAGGTGTATCTTCAACTGGCTAGTTTTCCCCAGAGTCAACCCTACAGTTAAGGACATCGTGCATTTGCACATCCTTGCGTGTGCATGTGCATGCTCTTTGCACTTGTCTGAGCAGCGCAGCACCAAATTAATTGCTAGTAAAACATAAGCAGATGTACAAGTTTTAACTGCTCTTGCATCTTGCATTTAGCACCTGAAGTATGGATCCAGAATTCTTTAGACTGAAGGAATAATGCAAAAGAAAAGTGGAAAAAAATGGATCATGTCTATTTTAGACCTAAATAGATCTATCAGAATATATTTAAAATAGATCTGATCAAGCTTTTTTTTGTTGGATTATCACAAAAAAAGAGCTTGGCTATATTTGCATTTCACTTGTTGCAGGAATAATCTGCAAAAATTAAAATTTTTGTAATTTCCTGTAATGTAACTGGCAACTGTTACTTCAAATGTCTTTAATCTTTTCTTAAAAAGCTAATTGCTGCTAAGAATAAAACAATTTATTTTATCTGAATTAATTTTCTGAAGCTCAGTCTTTAATTATTACATTCAACAATTCATCTAACAATAACAGTGTAACACACACTTCATTTTTCTGTGTTGTACCTGAGGCCAGGCAGTATGCACTTTACTTGTTCAGAACGATGTGATGTTTCACAGAATAAACAGTGTTTCAGCAAACTCTCAGCTGTGTCCTCTGAAGCCACGAAAGTTGTTGGGCGTACAAAGACCAGATGTAATGAAATATTCATGTGCTCACATATTTATACTCAAAGCCTCACGTGTTAACATGAAGAAGACGAAAAGGTAGACCCTCTGTTTTTAGATGATAAGCTATGTTGTTGGTTATTGAGCTGTGTTATGCAAACAGCTGTTTGCTGAAAGAGATGTCCAAAAAAGTCAAGTATGAAATATACAAAATGCAATCAAACTTCTTTGAGAGGGTGGTAATTATTCTGAGGCCGACTGAGTAAACAATCATGAATGTTAAATTAGTTAGACCAAGCAGTTTCTAATAGGTTGGGTTGTTTCAAAGGCGGGAAGACATTGAAAATACTCTTTAGGTAGTCTAGTCCTCCATGTGCTATGGATTAATCCTGGAAGGATAGTAAAGCTTGACTTTTGACACAATGAAAGTGACACCAGTGGGACTCCAGTCAGTGAGATATTCAGAGAAGAGCAATTGACCAACTGTCAGCTAAATAATTAACACTAGAGCCCTAATTATGTCACTTATTGCCAATGCAATAAGTGACATAATTATAAAAAAGCCACATTACTATATGTTAGTATAATTATATTAATTATATGTTTTTATTGAGCCTCAGAAGTATTTTATGTAACTTCACACACATATTTAACATAAAGAACTCATAAAACCAGGTTCTGTTCAATAAGCAATTAGTATACAATTTAAAGTTCACGGCATATATTAGCCACAACAAGTCATTTGATTTAAATTTGTAATCACTCACTCTACTTATTCCTAAAATAGTTCAATGGATCATGTAATTAATTTTTACTTAGTAACGTATTACTGCCCAACACTGGCCACCAAGAAGAAGAGGAGGTGTACACCGGTAAAGCAGTACTGGTGGACAAACTGGTGGCTACTGTAAATAAAGCACAAATCTTTCCTATATTGTTATTCAAAAAGACTACAGTCTTACACTGCAGAGCTGCAAGACTGTCAAAAGTGTCACAGAGACAGATTCAGATGAATGCTTATTGTAGATGTTATGTCACTACAGAAATCTGGCATATTCACATGGCCATAAAATATGTCCTTCTTTATCCTGTGCAAAGCAAAACAAAATTACTATTCAAGTTGTTCAGCTCTGTTCCAGCAACACTGCTATTTGATACATTTGCAAAGTGTTGTTTATTTGCCACATATGACAGTCATTTTGAAATTAAGCTTCTTAGTTTTAAAGTAGCAAGAAATCCATTTTTCCATTACCAAAAGCAAAGACAGGTTTCGTTGATGGGTGTGCCAAACAATTATAATTACCTCTGCTTACTCATTATTTTCAAATGTACATAATTTTATCAAAAAAGAAATGTATTTTTTGTTTTTCCCACTTCCTTTTCTGAAAGTTGAGTCCAATATGATGTCTATCAGATGTTTTGAATCTGCCAGGAAAATTTGAAAAAAGAGAAAGAAAAGAAAGCTTGATTAAAGCAAGTAACAAAGTTATTTCTTAACTTTGAACTTATCACACATGAATATTTCACATTTGTCCAATTACAGCTCTGCCTAAAAAATTTTGAAATATTTGAGAATCTAATATTAGAAGAACAGGAATTCAAAGCCACTCTGTGCGCCTGCAAGTAGGGCACTGGTTTTGCCTCTTGAACAGAGCTTTTGTAAACCCCTTCTCAACAATGTGCAGCAGAAGCTTTGCGTGACATCTATTATGGGAACAATTTGTCACCGACACAAACGCTGTTTATAAAAACAAAAGAAACTGCATCTGAAAAAAAAGTCACTGTAACCTAGGATTTGTTAGGTTGGCAGCCCGTAAATCCCCCACAAGAGATAGTTAAAAGCTCTTTTCTTTATATACAGTGCATGAATATCTTAACAGCAAACTAAACCCTGAACGCTTGTTGTGCAAAGCAGTCAGATAAACATGAGCTGCTTTAGGGCAACTAAAGCATTTAGTGTAAACACCGTTAATTGCACTTTTACAGATGTGTAATGTTTGAGTAGCTCAACATATTAAGTTGTTTTGTCAAACTGGTTAGTTACCCTGTTTTCGTCAGACACAGGTCCTTCCAACTTACAGCAGTGGCGGCTGCTGACTCCAGCACAAAAATGCCTTTAATGACTTCTGCTTTTACAGAACAAGTGAAGAATCTGCAAAAACACTCAGCAAAACAGCAGAATAAAAGTTTGCCTTCCCACTTGTTTATAATCTGAAATTTAAAAAAGTCATTAAATATTCAGCATCCATGTAGAGTATGATTTGAGACTGCATAGCACCCAATTTTTATTTAAAAATGACAAACCTACATGAATAATCATGGGGAAAAACTAATGTTGAACGGCTATACCATCTTAAAATAGTTCAGAGATTAAGTGGCATGAAAAAAAACAAAAAATGCATAGTGATAAAACATTAAAAGACTATTCACATGTGTTCATGATGCTAGACTGGTATTTAAAATCCAATAGTAACCTCTTGGTAAAAACAAAAGCGTACACATCAGCGAGAGTGGTACATCTAACCGAGTAACAAATGACACTATATGACCATTTGGTAGCAACTTGTCAGGACAAGTAGCCATACTCTATATCATACCCTGCTTCATCATTTGGTTTAAAATAAACATGGGCTGCACTAAAGAAGCTCATGAGAGAGACCATTAATTTAAGTTAAGTGTTAAGTATGGTCATTTTCTCAAAGAATCATTTACAGTTTCTTTTTGCAACCTGTTGGGCAATAAAAGAATGTGGTTTAAGGTGAGTTCATATTGGCTTTATTTTCAGACCTAGCAGCGATACTTCCATCCTTCATATATATAGACCACAGAGACAGTCTAAAGTGGAATTCATGGTAGCAGATTTGCTTAGGTATTTAGCTATGCAGAATGAAGAATTATGAGTATACACACAGTACAGATGTGCTTGGTTGCAACCTTCCAAAAAGCAAACTCCAAGTAGCCTGACAGTTATCCCGATATGCCAAGGTAGAATTCTGTTTAAACAAACACTTGGTTTCATGTCATTATAAGGAAGCTCTTTGTATGGTAAGAGTTCTCCATGATTTTCCTCAGTGTCGTCGACTACCTATGGGACCAATGTTCAACCATACTGGTTCCTTCAGCCAGCAATCCCAGGAAATTAGCTGATCTCATTACCAGTACACATCAGTCATGCAACCCTCTGTGCCTATAGGCAAATCTCAGGGTATGGGGTAGGCTATTTCAGCTGCTTCAGGCTGTATACACTTCCTGCAAGCCACTTTGCAAGCACACCTCCCCCTAGCTCCTCCACAGCATGCTTTTTAATTTAATCAATAATGTTTCTGTTGTCATTGTCTCCTTTGTTGTGTGAGGAGGTCTGGCTCCTGTTCCCACCTTAGGCTTTCTACATATGCAAAGGGAAGTCTCAGGACAGAGACTTACTGCCAAATATAAATAACTACAGATAGAAAAACAAGCCTATTTGAAATAAAGGGGTCTTGACACAACTACACTGACTGCCTAATATAACAAACTGTATGACCAAAAACTGGACAGTGAGATAATTTATTTAAGTGTTTAAACAAAACAGTGCAGTTAAATTAATCTGTTTTTATATGGGCAAATTTGTGCTTTGTTTATCTTCAGGGTTGAATTTGGTAATAGTGAGTAGAACATGAAGGAAGTCAGAAAACAGCTTTGCGTCAGCCTGAAAGGAAGGTGGGAAGAGGGCAATCACAGAAATCAATAGTTGCATTGTTACTTGGGGTAAGGTGAAAATTTGAACAAAGCATGTCTGTCAGACACACAAAAGCCAAACTCTCTGCACTGAACAGTCATGAAAAGCTGGTGTACAACACAAGTGAAGACAGAACAAGACAGATCTATTTTACTCTACTTTGTCCTCTTTCTGTCCTTTCTTTGTCATCTCTGTTTGGGTGTCTGAATAGCTCCAGGACATCATTCTGTAGCGCTTGCTCCAAAAAAACAAACACAAAAAAGGCCTTTGGACTCCTCATCTGGTCATAGCCCTTGATAGAGGAAGCAAGACAGGAGGTAACACCTGGCTTTCCACCAGCTACCTCGGGGCATAGAGTCTCACACATTAATTCTCTGAACTGAGAGGATCTGTCATCAAATCAAACACATGAACACACTAATGCTTAAGGCATACATATGAGCACAAACTCACAGCTGCACAGATACACACATACAAAACACTCACACATGCACAGACATACACACACACACACATGCAGACAGAGTAAGTTGCATCTCGAGGGACGATAGCCTTAGCAACCGGAGCTGTGTCGGTTATTCCTCCCCTCGCTTTAACATTTTCTATGTCCCTCTGTTACATTTTTATGGACGTGTGATCCAAATCTCAAAACAACTGAAGCAACAAGAGTTACTTTGAGCTGTTTTAAAAGAATTTGCAAAGATTTTCTTTTTGTATGAAATCCCTACACGGTTCTCAATTACAGTCCTCAGATCTCACAATGGTGCTCTGTTTAAAAAAGTGATGCTTTTTCCCCCCTTTAGTTTATTTTCTGTTTGACTTTCTGTTGTGCTGGGAAGAAAATCTGCTGTGTGCCCACCATTTTAAAGACTGATACAGGCAAATGATTCCAGGCTTCCAGACCCACTGATTTGCTTGTGCTTGAGGTGAGAGAGGAAATCAATAGAAGAAGGAAATGGAAAACGCACCTGTAGCGGCAGTGCTATTTTAAAGAAAATAATGTCAAAACATAATTTAAGAGAAGCCACATGCCTCTGGCACAGAACGATTGGGTACTTTATAGTTCACTGGCCACTCGCTGGAAATCAGCGCAATGGAAACATAAACCAAAGCATTTCAGTTAGACAAAAAAATAACAAATTTACTGCTCTGTTAAAGCAATTCCATGTTCTTAAAGCAATACAAGGCTACTCTTCAAAGATTAATGAACAGACTTAAATTAAATGTATCTGACATTTAATTGTGTGTAGTGATTTAAAGGTCCTGTTTAGGCAACAGATATTTCTCTAGCACAAATAGACTTCAAAGCAATTGCCACAGTGATTTTACTTTAGAAACATGAATGGGTAGAAACAGAGGCTGCAGCCTGGCTGCTCATCACTGCATTTGTTACCTGCTGAAATTCAGGGTCTGGCTGCTGGGCTGGGGCCGGCATTCACTCATGTTTAAAATCACTTTGGGTTCTTGGCTAGCTTAGCGTTAGCATGCTGTCTGTGCAGGAAGTTGTGTTCGCTGCATAATGCAGTTGTTTCTGTGCTGGATGCAGTTTGGACTTTACCATTGTGCTCTTGTCCTTTTGTGCAATAAAAATAAAAGAAATTTCCCTATCAAGGTTGCAGACTGTGCCACTATTTCCCTCCTCCGACGCACCAGATGAATGTAGTGCAAGTGGGATTGATGAGCAGCCAGACTGACAATTCCCCCCAAAAATGAACAACTGAGAACTGGTTTCCTACAAGAACCTGTTCTCGATTCCTATCCCTACTCATCATGGGCATGAATATTATAGTAATTTGAGTATTTTTATGATTTCTTTGAACCAATTGTTTCCAGACTGGAATAATTGTACAGCATACATGTTTAAAGAAATTAAAAAACAAGAATATTTGCACAAGTTTGAAATTATTTTGAATTTTGTCTAATACACACGTGGTACTGATGACTCTTACAGCCATTTCTAAACAACTGGAGGCTCCAAGATCATTAATTCAAAAAACTGTACATAAGTACAAGTTATTTGGGCGTGCCACCACGCCACAGGTTTGGAAGGGGAGCCAAACAGTCACCCTCAGATGAAAGGAAATTGGTTGGGATGTTCAAGAGAACCACTAAGGCTCAACCCTGCCATGAACTGGAAGCTAGTGGAACACCGGGTCACTGTCCACACTGAAGGAGTTTTTCATTACCATGGACTGAGAGGGTGACGACGAAGGAAGAAACCAAAATGGACACCTTCAAGCTCGCCTGACAAGCCAAATGCCTTCTGGAGAAATGGTTTCTGGTCAGATGAGTCAAAGATTGACCTCTTTGCCCATAATAAAAAGAGTGATCTTTGCAGAAATAAAGGTGAGGTTCTCAAACATAAGACCACTTTACCAACTGTCAAGCATGGTGATGGTGATCATGCTCTGGGACTGTTTTGGTGCCAGTGATACTGGTACATTGCACAAAGTGGATGAAATAATGACTAAAGAGCACTACCTTCAAATTCTTCAACTTAATCTCAGATCAGCAAGTAGACGGCTAAAGCTCAGACACAGATAGGTTTTCCAATAGGTCAGTAATCCCAAACACACATGAAAAATGGTTTTGTAAAAGGTGAAGCAGCCTAACATTTAGCTTCTGGAATGACCTTCCCAAAGCCCTGACCTCGCCCCTATTGACAATTTACACATTCGTTATTAAAATTTTGTCCTGCAAAATCATTCCACTTTGGTAAAAGACCAGTTCAAAGAAATCCTCAGAAGCCCAAAATTACCATAACACTCACACTGTGTACAGAAACTTTTACCAAAAAAACAAAAAAGAACTTCTTAATATTGTGTTAATGACTTAAAACCCTGATAAACTGTTCTCGACATGTTGTTCAATTCAATTCAATTCAATTTTATTTATATAGCGCCAAATCACAACAACAGTCGCCTCAAGGCGCTTTATATTGTGTAGTAGATCGTACAATAATAGATACAGAGGAAACCCAACAATCATATGACCCCCTATGAGCAAGCACTTTGGCGACAGTGGGAAGGAAAAACTCCCTTTTAACAGGAAGAAACCTCCGGCAGAACCAGGCTCAGGGAGGGGCGGCCATCTGCTGCGACCGGTTGGGGTGAGAGAAGGAAAACAGGATAAAGACATGCTGTGGAAGAGAGACATTTTACATGTTACATTTAGTACAAAACTGTCATGATCTGGGTGAGTCTGAGTAACTTTCCACAGCATCGGCTCTCCTCCCCTGGGTGGAGCCCTCCTCACTCCTCCCTGCTCCTCACCTGTTGGCAATTACCTCTGCAGTATTTATGACCAGCGCCTCACAATGAACCTTCGCCAGATTGTCTGCTTACCATAGTCAGTTCTCTGCCTCACATTTTGTCTTGTGCTCCTCAGCGTGTTTCGCTTAACCCTCTTTTCCTGTTCCCTAGTCGGCACCTGGATATATATTCCAACTCTCGCCATAGTCACGCCTCAGGATTCTGGTCTGCCGCTGCTGGTAAAACTCACTCTCGCAAACTGCCATCCTCACCTGCCTGCCTCCCTGCGCACTCACATCGCACTCTGTACTCACCGGGATCTAGTTCACCTCCTCCTCCAGCTAATCTCCACCTGCAGCCACGTAAGACCTCTTAGTTTTTAAATCTTGGATTCATTTGCAACGCCGTGGACCACTCTGATTATTATCTCCTTTGTTCCAGTGTCCCTGGTCCGCTATAGTTTCCATCGGCCCGTCTGCCCCTGCTGTTCCTGTGACCTGACTCAGCTTATGTTCTGGCCTTAGCTCTGCACTTCTCATAATGCCTAGCTATTGCTCGCTGTTGAATTTAGTTGTTATTCAGCTTTCTTTGTCAAGAAATCTAGTAAAATAAATTTCTGTTCAAAGTCACGCAGCCTTTGGTTTTTGGTTTTGGGCTAGAGTCCATTCCTTTTCACGGGCCGTTGAGCCCTAACACAAAACATCATTATCAAAGTTTAAAAGTGCCTGAGAATTCTGAAAGTCAGGAGAAAAGTGGTTTAAAACGCAGACAGTTTCACTGATGTTTATCACATCAGTGGTTTGGATTACACTGCCTTTGTGGTCACAGAGCCCAACTTGCTGAATTTGTTTGAATGCTGACACTTTGCAGCACTGATATGAACATGACCACAACAGAAGCTCGGGACATGAGCAAAGATTTCTGCGATCAGAGATACAAATTAGTTTTTTAAATCCTCTTTTTACGCCTCATGCAGTCATCAATGGCCCCGACGATGTCCAACTGTCTTACCTCCCATATCATTCCAACCCCATGAATCACATTTCTTTAACACTTTGAAAAATAGTTTAACATTTTTTCAACAGGATGAGCTGATTAGATGGTCAAGGTCACCGTGACTTCAAATAATATATAAGATTGGCAGAGGCGTACAATTTCAAATTATTTTACAATATTCCCAACATTGGTACAGTGTGAAGTGCACTGTGCCAAATAAATGCTTTCAGAATAAAAGAAAAAGGAGAGAGCCTTATTTCTGGCACACATTGTCAGAAGGTTGGAAGTTGGAACTTACCATAAGACGAACTAATCACACTGTGAAAATGGCTGTATGATCATCCCAGAGTCTCACAAAATGTTATTTTGTGAGAGAGTTTAATGATCATTTGCTGATTTAAAAAAAAAAAAACCTTAAACACCAAAAAGTGCAACAATAAACTTACTGTACTGGGCTAACCCTTGTAATGAGTAAAAGTGAGTAATGAGTAATAGTGTGTGTTAAGTAATAGAACCCATTGCCGAATTATCATTCAAACAGCAGACACAGTACAAATGATGGAGTCAGGCATTATGCAAACCAGGTTCTAATCTTAATGCTATAATACTGAAGGACATCTAATCTACTGCAACATACACACAGTAGATTTGATCTCTGCATTTTAAATGCTGTTAGTTTTCACACAACGGTAAAGCAAATGTATTTGTATATCACCTTTGAATAACAAGGTCACAGAAGTACTTTACATAAGACATAAAAATCATAAAGATAGTGAAGGCAAAGACAAAGTTTAGGAAGCTTAAAAGGAAATACAAGAAGATAAATGTAATAAAATAACCTTAATCAAAAGAGACTAAAATTATACTGCAGGTATAGTGCAGTATGTTTCACAATTTGTGAGTGAGGAGCCAGGCTTCATTACCAAAGGAGTCAAAATATTCTGCAATGAAATCCAGCCCTTTATATGCAAAACTTGTGTGATCAACAGATGGCACTGCAGACAGGAAGGCAGGAAGACCATTGGCCAAAAACATGAAAAATGAGAATCCAAGGGCAAAATCAACCAGATTAGATTAGAAATAAGAGGGAGTTGCAGTGACAACCTGACAAACATAGGCACAGACTGAATTCACAGCAGGGAGAGAAGGGTAATATGGTACACAAACACTAATGAGGGCAGGGAAAAGAACAAAGGAGGGATATAAAAACACAGAAAACCACACGAGGAACCAAACTTTGAAATAAACAGCAAATAAACTGGAAAGGAGAACAAGCACAATCTCACACAGACACAAATGAGACAAAGACAGATGGTATACAGAAAAGGGGGGGGAAAAAACCCTTCAGAAACACTAAATGTAAAACTAAGGACAGATCATCACAAAGACACTATGAAAGTACGAATAATTTTCTACAAATTTAATTTAATTCTGGGAGTTTATTCCAGACATGTGGTGACTGCTTCTGAGCAGAGCTAAAACAATCACAGAGGGCTAGTTAAATCATAAATGTACTTTTATAAACTAGCATTGTGATTATAAGATCATTTATCTGACAGACAGGAAGCAAGACCCGAATATCACACTGATAGTAATGAGGACTCTGAGTTCAGAATTATCAATTAGTGAAATGTCTGATTCTCTTTTCATAGAGACAGTCAGTCGAACTTACTTAAAGCCAAATTTTCTTGGAGCTTACTTTTCTCTTAAGTCTTCTGACGTGAAATTTCTTTACTTCTTGGTGTCTGCTTAAGCTTTCAGAAGGCTGAATTGTAGTAGTCTGAATGCTAATATTAAAATGCGGGTCTGAATCTAGACTACATTGAGTTTTCTGCCCTTGTCCTTTATTGCTACAGCAGGATAGAGAACACCCAACATTGAGTTGTCTTTCTGTCCAGAATGATTATTCCACTTGGATATTTAATTGGACATGCAAGCAATTATTACACATCATCCAAATGAAAAATAACAAA
Organism: Etia nguti; assembly: GCA_015106755.1. Classification (NCBI taxonomy): domain Eukaryota; kingdom Metazoa; phylum Chordata; class Actinopteri; order Cichliformes; family Cichlidae; genus Etia; species Etia nguti. Next base: position 56,467 of record VUQG01012319.1, read on the forward strand.
ACACAGTGTTAGTCCATTACCTCCTCAAACATCGACTTTGTTTCTACATAATGTTGGATTGCTTTTATAAAGCAGCTGTCCTTGTTTGCCACCATCACAGTTAATAAAGCTGCTAGAGATCTGAATCATTTCAACCTAATAGTGTGTCATATTTGGATAAACTTGCTGAAATTAAAGTTAAATTAAATTTCCTTGGATTTTCAGTTTCTAAACCAAATGATGCAAAATAATTTTTAAAAAACTAGAAGTTTATGATTTATACAATCTTTCAATCAGCTGCTGCCTCTGAGTCAAGGCTTTTAGCCACTGAGGCGCTGCACCTTGATGACCTGACAGGTTTATTACAGTGCCTGATGAAACAAAGCCTGAGATAGAGCTTCCAGTTGAACTAACGGGCCATTTTATTCTTATTTACTGGTATAACCCTCCTGCCCAATGCTACTATTACTCTAAATCATTTGGTAATGGTAGAAATACAGCAATAAGATGAATAATAAAGAAAGAACTATTAAGCCCATGAAAAATAAACCAAAATACTCAGATGCATCAATCATTTTTTTCCAGATTTTCAAGAAAAGTGTCCCAAATGCAAACACAATTTGAAGGTCTCTCCCTTTCTCCCTACCTTTAAGAGAAAGTCAGTATTGCATTTTGTGACAAAAAGGTCTCTTTTATAGAGTCTACTAAGCTCCAACATATATAGACAGTAAGGTCCACCAAAATAACTCCTCCAGCAACAACAACAAGCTGCCTCAGGGGTCAAAAACTGCTTTCAACCTGAGTGGACACCTCATTGGACAAAGATTGCTTCCTATTTATAGAAGCGATTGCAAATTACCTCACGAAATGGCATTAGATAAGAAGGTACGCTGCAAGCTGCTTGTCAGAACCCACAGGAAACTCATAAACATTCAGGCTATATATGAATCTTTAAAAAGTGGTGTTAGAAGCGAAGGGATACACTTTCCTGCTTTTAAATGTGTTAAGGTATGCCAATACATTTATTCAGAACAAAGCCTGCTGTTTTATTATTCAGCCTAAGTTTTTCTTTTCTTTTCCTTTCCCCCTGTCAGCTGGGAAAGTGATGGATTAATTTGTGCAAAAGCAAGTTTCAGCAATGTTAAATTACAACCCCTTTTCTCTTGCCATGTAGCTTTAAAAGCAGACATTCAATTTAGCAGCAGCCGTGCCACTCAAAAGTAGAGCTGAAGGTGACAGATAATAGGGAACGTGGTAATACAGTTTAAATGTATTATGTTGTTTTGAAAACTATTGAGATTTCCAGGGCAACCACTTCTGTTTAAGTGATAATAGCATGGTTACGGCAAAACTGAAAGAGCAGCCAGTGAGGGGCTCTTTCATTGCCTTTAAAGGACTCAGAGGTAAAATGTGACTTTGAATGGTTTCTGTTATCAGACTCTTTAAATGCCCCTTAACTGTCATGGTTCAGTCCCCTAAAGAAACTTTAAACAGCACTTTTCAGTTGTGCTTTTATAGAAAGCACTATAAAAATATCAAACAAATCAAAAAGATATCACACAGGCCTCTGGAAACATTTTGTGCGAAATTAAATGGGGGGGAGTAGTATTACAGATATAGTTACATAAGCCAAAATAACTGCAGGTAACTGCTACGTCCTTGACATATCACTGCAGCTGAGTCAAACCTGCTCTTCCAAGAGTCGGGGTTAGTGAACAGTGTACAGTAGCGCAGGATGTACTTAGAGATGACATGTGTGTATTCCGAAACAATCTGTTTATTCTCTCTGGGGTCTGCAGAGTGATATCTGAGCAGTGAGAGCCATTTCTGCTGCAGCAAGCCATGATTTCTTAGGAAGAACTGTTTACATATCCTTGGCATCACTGGTATAGTGGAACCTCTAAGAAGTAACTGCAGCGTGTTGATATTACACAGGAAACAGCTCTCAAAAGTCCCTGAAATATGTACTAATTGCACTGTATTTGTATATAAGAAGACATTACCATTACTCTGGGGATATGTGCATGATTGCTTCATATTTAACAGAGGTGTGTTTGCAAATGAAACTAAGGACAAACTCCATTTTAATCTTATTCTCTACCAACAAATGCACACCAACCTCCAGTTACAGGTTTAACCTCTCAACAATCTAATTTAAAAAAAAAAGGCATATTATGCATTTAGTTAAAGTTAGTTCAAAACCAGGGGGAGGCACAAACCCAGCCGGAGGTGGTCACAAGCTGAGATAAATTGGAGGGTCACATCAGGAAGGACATCCAGTGTAAAATCAGTGCCAAATCGAGCATGCAGATCCATCCGCTGAGGCAACCCCTTAGGAAATAAGACAGCAGCCAAAAGTGCTTTCTAGTTTACAAATAAAAGTAGTCTATCATGTGATATTTAGCCATTAAAAATTAGCAAGACAATTTTAAACTATAAACTTAAGTAAGACAAGCTTCCTTCTTTGCAGTGTTTTTGGTGGTCTGCCGTGTCAGGCGCATGAACCGTGAGCTGTGATGCCAACCATTCATCAGGCTTTCTTTATACAGTGCCCCTGAAAAAAAATGAGATCAATTCTTTTAGTAGACTAGATAATGTGATTTTAAAAAAGCACAGTCCACGCAGGAATTACTTGGACAGAAGGTATTCTGCAGAGCAGATTAGTTTTATATAAGAGAATTTTTTAAGGCGACTGGTTTATCTCATGCAAAAATGAAGGAATAGGAAATAAAATCTATTGTAGTTTTCCACCTACGACAGTGCCTCGCCAATATGAGGAAATAAAAAAGCAAACTACAATCCTTCACTGTGCATTGCTGAGGCAATCTTCTTCTTTTCTATAATTTTTCCTGACTGTAACAAATATGAACTGTGCGTGTTGGGGATCCAGGGTGGGGGGGCTCGGCCTTGACGCATCTCCAGGGACAACAGAGACAGATCAATTTTAATTACCCAGTAACCTCTCAGAGAGCACGAGAGTAATGAGGATTCAAACAGCTTGGATGGCCACTCTTACCTCAGGGAACTCCCTGAGCAACTGGTACAAAATATAGCGCAACTCCCACGGATGCAAGCAGAGGAAAAGAGGGGTTATGAAAACCTTTAAAGTTACTTTACGTAGCCTGAATGTTGAACAAAAGCAGACGCTATGCAGTAAGGTTCGACTCAGCTAAAGGGTGACACTTAGGATGAGGGCAGCAGTGCATTTCCATGGAGGTGAAGAGGAAACATGGGTCTAACCTGCGGCTGTGTGAGAGTGTGAGGGAGTGATATGAACAAGAACGAGGGGGAGGAGACAGACGGACAGAGGGGATGCTGCAGAGGGAGCTGTCACCGCCAGCTGGATCCTCATTCTGGAATGGGAGCCATGTTACATTTCACAGACAAAGACGGTGCCTGTTTGCTTTGTAGCTACAGAAACTACCTGCCACACATTCTCCTGCCTCTGCTATCACCGTGACCAGAAAAATGGAACCGTCTCAACTGTACTACAGTCCTGCTTATTCATAAATAGCCAAATACAAAAGTTTTCATTGTGATAAGTTACTGCATAAATCTAAGAGGAGAGAAAAAACCACACCAAAAGCACAAAATGTGCTGCAGCAGCAGAGCAGTTCAAACCAACAGCCACAGCAGTAACGCTGCCTCTGTGCCCACTCTTCAGTATGCTCGAACGTTTGTATTAACAAGTAAAGCAACACTGCAATTCTGATGAGGGTAATTCACCATTAGCAAGCATCTCTTGAAAAAAACAGAAAAGAAGCCCCCTGCTTTTGAATCCCTCTGCTACAGAAGCCATACTGTGGTTCTCCTTGAGGCAACATTCAATCAACCAGCATAAGAAACGTTGCCTTCATTACACCGAAATGTCTATGGTGTCACAAGGCAGCTTAAAACGATTTAAGAGGCAGGAGGAATCTTCTGCTGGTTTTCTACCCCTCTCCACATCGCATTACATGTTGTTTAAAAGTCTGTTCCAATCAATCCCCTTTAAAAGGCCTTTTATGGGAGCAGAATTAGCCTCAGGGCTATTTTTAGAATCAAAAACATTTCATGTTTTCTGACCAGTTGGCCACACAAACGCTGTGTAGGAGAGGTATTTTAACGTGCTCCACACACAACTAAATCTGCTTCAGACCTTTAAAAAATGCTTGTACAAATAAACAAATGTCAGGTCTAAGAGTATTACTACTATAGCAGCTTGCAATGACTGACTTTTAAATTTCATGTCTTTGATTGAGCAGTAAAAATAAAATATGCCACGTTTATTTCAATGTGTATTTCAGTTACCTACCTTCTTTTCTGGATCAGTGCTCTGCTGCTTTGCATGTATGTTCCTAAATCACTTTCAGCTGACTAATTCAAATTCATTGATCTGTAAAACTGCAGGTGATCATGCATTAAAGGCAAACGTTCCTTGTTCTGGTGATAGATCGTAACAATTATGAATGAGCCAGACAAAAAAAAAAAAGACCGAGTCGAGGGAGACAGAGAGTTGCTTTAAAGTAGCCTACATGTGGGATTCAGGGTGACAGCAGGGAACCCTGCAGTCTCACGGGTATAGTCATTTAATCTGACTCCACAGAGTACATCAAAGAAATTAGCAGCAGAGACATGACGCATTAAATTATTTTTAATTAAGAAATTTCTCAAGAGGACGCCAAAAGTGCAAATAGAGAAGGCGAGATTCTTTCTTCTTTTTTTTCTTTGAAGACTAAGTTGACATGTATTTATAAGCATGCATGAAACAAAGACCCTATCAAGCTATTACTGGTGATCCACTGTGTGTTGTTACAGTGAATATACTGTACAGTATTTCTGAATGATTACGTTGACTAGCTGTGAATGAGCAAGAGCAGAGTACAAAGGAAGATGGATAAGCAGTCAAAGCCCATATATCTTTCTTGTATCCAGTCCGCACAAACAATGTGTGGATTTAGTCTATCCATCCTGGCAGAAGCAAACAGTGAATAATCAAACGCTCTCTGTAGCCAAATGAGTGTCCCCGGTGACATTTCATTGTGACCGGACCTGCAGTTTAAATGCATTTTCTGCCAACATAAACTCTCACACAGCAAAACACAAAGACCGAGTCTGGCCGGGAGACTCTTTGAACATGACTGTTTAAACTTTCAACAGCATTACACACTTTTAGAGAGAATTTACAACACAGCCAGATGTATAAGTCAGGGAGGGAGAGAGGGACTGTGTTTAAAGAAGGCCTGGTGAACTGTTAAGTGCCAAATCCAAGCACCTGAAGTGTGTCCAGGTCACTGATAACTAAGACAGAAGGGATGTGAGCTGCCTCAGTCAATTTTCTTCCTATAGGCATCCTTAGTATAACTGACATAAGCAAATCAGTAAAACACAGTGAACCTGGTTTAAGCCTGATTAGGTGATAAATCTCAAAGTTGCCTTCCTTGAACAGAAAGTTTGGCGATGTATCACGGTACTAATCATCCTAAAGTGGTTGTAATTTCTAGTCAGTCCAAATTCTTAAACATTCAGATAGTAGGTGAGTCTGGTGAGTATCCTATATATGTCCCTTTTCTTCACATCAATTTGAGTTGAATTCAGAATTGTGTATCAGTTTTAAACGCCTTTAATCAAAAATGACCAATTCGGATTGATGTTTACGTGATTTTTACTGGTTTCTGATGCTAATCAAATTCCCACAACTCCTCGGATAAACAGCTGAATGTGAAGGTGGAATCATGTAGTTTGTCAAGTGTAACTTTCATTCAGTGGAAGCGAGACTAAACGCCTGGCTGACTTGCTTGCTAAGATTTTTTTTATTTTTTTTGTTTTTTTTCCCCCTTTCCTCTTGCAGTGCCACCGTGTTCGATGCGTCTCCAAGTGCGCACAACCCGTCTGCAGCAGCATTATTCCGCAGACCGCCTGCCAGGCATCTGGCTGCGCTGCGTTTATTTCTGGAGGCGCTGCTTTTCGCTCAATCACCCCCAACAGGTGGATAAGAACACTGGTGGATGTACACCCTGGGGAAAACTGGAGGCGTTGAAAAAACAGGTGTAATCCACCGAGGGAACTTGGTTGTTGTTGCCTATTTTCGTCTCCAGGATTTGTTGCGCGGTGAGTTTAATGCGGTGTGAGCCGGTCTGCGTTTTTTCCCGCATCCGCCCCCCCCCCCTTAAAAGACCGAATGGAAATCGTGATTAAAGCTGACCAAATGTGGATTCTCAGGAGGAGTGCTAAGAAGTCTCCAAAAAACGAGAGGGAAGAATGCGTACTAGACTAAAAAAACAAGGAAAAGACGCGCTGACATCTCTAACACTAACAAGCGGGATTTTCACGCTGCTGTTTCTACATTTATGGGGATACAAATTCCAAGAAGTTGAGGCGAATTATTTTCATGCTCTTTTCCACAGGAAGACCACTGAGCTCCCTGAGCGAAGTTCCAATGTCCATCATCCCAAAGGTTAGTCATTTGCTTCTGTGTACTACTACTAATGTTTGACTATAAAAGGCTCTTCAGCAGACAAGAGTAATAATGTTACCCTCGGAAGCTTTCTGATACATAATTAAAACCGTGGCAGTTTAATGATTGTTTTCACTCGTACTGTAAGCACAGGGTGGGCTTTAAATATGCTGCATGGTCTTTTGGAAATCCATTCGATGCTGCTTGAGAACTACAACTTTCAGAATAAAAGATTCCCTGTCGTGGCGTTGGTGCGCTGCTGCACCGTGCAATCAAACAGCCGAGATTTCCCATTTCCAAGTAATGCACTGAATTCAGCAAACTCGTTAGGGGAAGAGAGCCAGTGCACAGAAAGGCTACCTCTGTATGTGCGCGCGCGTGTGCGTGCGTGGCTGTGTGTATTGACTTGTGAGCTACTGAGCGTGGGCGCCCGCGTGTGCATTTCAGTATTTGCACACAGAGGTGTCAGCAGGCCGTACCTTTTGTAGTGTTTCTGCTTGGTTGGCAGCTTACCTTAATAGCGGCTGTCTTTTAAGGCAATTTCTGTCGCAGGTTCAAGCAAGCATCAGAAAATATAACATAACCTGCAATATGTAGCCTGATCTAATCTGTGTGTCAGATAAACACTAAAACACACTCTTGTGTAAAACATTACAGCATTTCAGCAAACAAATGAAAACCAATATAGTTAGGCCAGAGAGAACACTGATGACTGTTTTTGAGCAAAATTAAATTATAATTTTGTTTTTTAAGCACAGATACATATTGTTTTGTGTGGCTTGTGCTTTGCTACTTACTTTTACCATAAACCACTTGTTGTATTGAAAGCAGAGTTTAGCAGAGCTTTTTGCTAAACAGGCTCCCTATGTTAGCAGTTACATGTATTTACTTATACAGGTAAATTGGTCTCTGTAAAATCAGGATCTCAGATGAGGTATGAAATGCTGCCATCAAAATGCAGGTCCAGACAGGATCAAGGAAAAGTATTGTTTTTCATTAATATTATCCACTTTTAGGACTTTTACCCTTATTCTTAGACATTCTCTGCTCCTCTACATGATCGCTCATGTTCAACACCTGAATTCTTAACACCAGACTGAAAAAAACAAGTTCTCACATCTAAAACTGAAAGCATAACCAGTCACACAGCTTGTTTATTTAAATGAAGGCTTTGTTACAGCGTTTTAGAAAGTGCCTTAATCCTCCTTTTAACTGTGGCTAATGCTAGAAGTTTGATATCACACTGATGATTATGAAAGAAACACTTGACCACTTGAAGCAGATTAACTCAACTCAGCAGAAAAACAGGAAACACAGGGGAAACAAAGTATATCCAAACCTACCATGTTCTCATATCAGTAAAAGAGCCAATAATGATAGCATCAAAAGTTTTGAACTGTGCCTTTAAATGTGCTATTTTAGGATGTGGGACTCTGGGCACAGGATGAATATTTTTACTCATATTTATTAAAGAAATCGCCGCATTTCGGCTTGTTCTCATAAACTAATTAGGCTGCTGCGGGTCCAATCATTATTTTTCAGATAGATGCAGTAATGAGTTGTCCTGAGACAGTGGGAAGAGAGAGAGGGGAGTCTTTAGGCACTAACTATTTGAACTTCTTGCTTTTCGTTATGTTTACTACTGTGCAGCGTTTTCCACTTAATGTTGTTTTTGACTCACCTGGTTTACATTTCGCCCTCATCTCTGGCACTTTCTGTGCTCTTGTCTGCTTTGCTCCTTTTGGTTTTAAATTCTCTGAAGACCATCAGAATATTTTGCAAATATGTTCAGAGGTGACAGTCGACACATCCGCGCAGATGCTGGTTTTCAGTCATTATTATGGTTGCTCCAGTTTTGAATTTTAAAATGGGTTTGTGACAGAAGCAGTGTACTAATGCTGCTTTTTACATGATGTAAACACTATTATCTTATCTTTTTATCTACATTCAGTATTTCAATGTTACAATATATTTAGAGATGCTTTAGATTGCAGAGAACCCAGTGACTGTTGCCCGAGGAAATAAAACACAGTGCGTATTATTTGAGAAGATGCAACGTGTCAGTCAACTAGTAATGATTAAACACATTACATAAAGCAGTTAGAAAATTGAGAATTAATGAATCGTACCATCCAGTGCAGCTGCAAAGTACTTTCCTGCAGTGTGTGCTGTGTATCGTGATGGCTGTTTGTGAAGCAGGTTCAGCAGGAGCAGCCACTGTCATCTCTACCCTTGATCTTTCTGCTTTAGTTTAGAGCTCTCTAACAGGACAACAGAGGAAAACAATGCAGTGGAGGTGTTTTTTTTTTTTCTTTCCTACCTCACAACTTAAACATTTTTATCCTTTGATTTTTGCCAGTGTAAATATTGCCTGACGTTAGATTCTGAGCACTTGAAATGTACTAAATGCTACAAGAACACTAAAAGGCACTCTTTATTTCCAAATAAAACCTTAATAATTAAATAATGGTTTATGATGTGATGAGCTCGACATCTGTCTAGGGTGTTCTCCACCTCTCACCCAATGACAGCTGACTCCTGACTGTCTTATTCCACTTGTCTACTTGTCATCTTCTATTATATTTCTTCATTACTTATATTACATTTAAAATGAGCTTTGATTCAACTGTACTTCTTGCACAGTTTGTAGGAAAACACTTATAATCAGGCAGTTCTTAATTAGATCATGTAGCTCATGTAATAAATGGAGAGGGGTCAACTACTACTGTAGCTTCATCTCAGTATTACAGCCCTTTCTGCTCTGCATGCGTATTCACTGTCCTCTCTTTTCCTTCTTTTCTTACTTGTTATGCAAAAACCAACAACAAGCTTATTCTACGGCTTTGTCTCTATCCCCTCTAGTGTGAACCCCGGCAGCCCGGCAGCAGCTGTAGCAGTGTTAACAGGGTGCTGGTCAGCTGAAGCTTAGAGAGATGTCACAGCTCTACTACCGGCGGACTGACAGCTCCTCATACCGGGACCGAATCCCGTTGAGAATTGTGCGGGCCGAGTCGGAGCTGTCACCTTTAGAGAAAGCCTACCTTGGAGCCGTCGAGAAAGGGGACTATGCGAGTGTCAAGCAAGCACTTGAGGTATGTGTGTGTGTGTGTTTATGTGGAGGAATGGAGAAACTGACTAATAAAGGGCTGAATTAATGCAGATGCATCAAGCTCAAAATTATGGATGAGGGAATGGTTCAATATTAAAGCGTTAATCTAATTTGATTGACGTGGAAGAGATTGCATGCTGCCCATGAATCTTCCAAAGTCATAATAATTGCTATGCATTTCAAATAATACGCAGGCTCTTTATAGAAACCAGTAGCAGAGACAAAGTGTTGGCAGGGAGCAGCTGCTTTGTAGTCCCGTAGCAACGGAAAGGCTGAAAATTGTAATATATCAGGACATGTCATCTAGCAATATAGTGACAAATGACATCACGATCCACAATAACAATTTGTGATAGTTTGCCCACTTGGCTTGTCCATGTAGAGATTAAGAAGGGAGATCTGCATTAATCGGATGTCCTATCTATTTTTTTTCTGTCTTTAACATTTAAAAAGGTTATTGTTTTCATAAACTTGGACAAATGCATTTGCTTTAAATCTATTCTGAAAACAAAAATCTCTATTTAAAAAGGTTATATGCCGATTCTCATAACTTCCTTTTTGTTGTGATTTTTCTTAAAATATTGCTTGTGTAGGCAGCTAATGACAGAAAGCTACTTACAAGACATTGCCACAGTAAGTTAAAAAGAAAAGTATAAAGTATAAAATCAATGCAGCAGAAACATGGGGTACTCTGATTCCTACATTCCCCACAATTCAACCTGACTGCCAACAGTTCAACTGGATATTGAGTTGTGTTATGCCAGCAGTAGTGGCGAGCTTAGTCTTGTGCTGCTAGCTTCAAATGCAGATACAAAAGAGAAGTGAGCTACAGAGATCTGGTAAACTCACTCCCACTCCACTCCTCCAGATTCAGAGGAAAAACTACAAACTTTTAGTAGCTTGTTCAGTTACAAAAGGTGCGAGGAGTTTACAGTTCCTTTCAAAAATGTTCATTCCCTGTGTGTCTTGCTCCATAATCAATGAACCCCAGAGTCCCAGAGAAAGTCTTGAAACAAGCTCTGGCTTTCAATCACTTTATTTCGGCAGGAGGCAGAGATCTACTTCAAGATCAACATCAATTGCATCGACCCTCTCGGCCGCACAGCTCTGCTGATTGCCATTGAGAACGAGAACCTGGAAATCATCGAACTCTTGCTGAGCTTCAACGTGTATGTTGGCGATGCCCTGCTGCACGCAATTCGCAAGGAAGTGGTAGGAGCTGTGGAGTTGCTGCTAAATCACAAGAAGCCGAGTGGTGGCATGCAGGTGAGGAAGGGACTGAGGAAAGTGGAAAGAGTTGCATATTAACATAAATTTACAAGAGCCACAAGTTCCTCTCTGCCGAGACTGTGCTCGGCTGTCCAGGTTGGAATCATACTAGCAGGGAAACAATAGTTGACATTTATTTTCTCTCCAAGTTATTATCATTATTTTTTTGTTAGCTTTTCCACTGAATTGTTTTATGTTCCTGTGCTTTTAGAAGTTAATTGCATTTTTTAATTTGGGGTTTTTTTTGTTGCTGTTTAAGTGTAGTGCTTAATCCATTTGTGTGCCAGGACCTGTGCCAGTTTCATTTGTAGCAAACATAATAACATTCCTCTGGCTAGTACAGTGTACCATTTAACAAATGCACCGCCTTTATCGTTTATCATAAGCTGAATTAATCGAATGCCCGCATTAATTAATGATTAACATTTTAAAAATCCTTTACTTTTCGTTACTTCCAAAGTATTCCCACCTTAAAGCTGCAAATGGCAAAAAGAGCCGGAATATGAAGGTGCAGCTCTCACCCTCCCTCTGCCCTCTACTCTCTCCACCCTCAGGCCCTCCTACTAAAAGAGCATATTTGACACGTGTGCTCAGCAGAAGCCGTGAGCTGCATCAACATTAAATTGAATTAGACACAGCTGTGCCTGATTGTTTGGATGCTGCTCGCAGAAGGCTTAAATATTTGCAACATTCAATTCAAACATTTAGCCTTCATTGACAAAACCTATCCAGTCACTATGAAAATGGTTAGATAAAAGAGGGAAACGTCCTGCAAACACTGAGAATTATGAAAAGTTTTCTTTCAGTGTCTAATAGAGATGTTCAAAGGAAATAATGGTCCTCAATGGGGTTTGTATCCTAATATCACTGAGACCACATGCAAACTGGCTAAGTTAGCAGTCCTGTTTTCAGTACGGTACCATATTTTTCATACATAAGGCGCACCGGATTATAAGGTGCATTAAGCGAAACAAATTAGTCAGATAAGTCAAACTTTACTCAACTCATTCTTCTTGCTTCCTCCACTTCCTACCATTGATTCATTAATGTTGAATTCTCTGGCAGCTGCTCTATTCCCATGTTGTTGCATTATATTAAT
>VUQG01012320.1:5422-26741 GCA_015106755.1 Etia nguti
TGGGAGTGAAAGGTAAGGGTGCCTTCTTCATGAATATGGTATATTCCCTCATGAGGAACACATTTCTATAATTTTGAAAGCCAAGAGGGAAAATTTTTTTTTTTTTTTTTTTTTTTTTTTTTTTTTAAATTGGATAACCATTTACACTCTACCTTGCAATCAGTGATTGCAATTGAATGTATGTGTAGATATAAAATTGGTGTCAGTGAATGTCCAAAAATTTGCACTACAAAAAATATTTTAGGTTAACATAATTATAGCTTTTGCTGAACAAAAAATGCTATTGATGTATTGTTACAGATCATTTAAGAATCTGCCAGTGCTTTAGTTTTATTGGTGACACCATATTTATATACTAGATGCACATTTTAGTTAAAAAAATGAAAGTAATTCATCCTTAATAGTGCAATTTTAGAAATGTGGGAATTTGAGCTGTAGTAGTAGATGAAAGTCAGAGACTTTGTGATGAATGGGGAAGATGTCATGCATCAAGGGAGCGGCCTTTTGGGCTGCCAGCTCTGGATATTGGATGGATGATGCTTATGTGGCATTGCCAAATTTGATGAATTTGTTCTTGTTGATTGCTAGCCACAGCATGCTCGATAAAGACCTCTTGCAGACTGCATTTTTTATGCAGTATTATTCTGTTAAAGCCTGTGCCTGTTAACCCTCCCTCAGTGTAATCCTTATGTAATTGACATCTGCAGCCATTCTTCTGTAATGTTGTATTAAACTGCTCTTGTGGGCAATGAAGCTTGCAGAGGTGTTTTTATTAAAAAAATAAATAAAAAAAAAGCTTTTCCGATTGACCAAACAGTAAATCGGCCAAAGAATTGTACTTTGTCTCTGGAGATCCAGGTCTTGTACCTGCTAATGGTCTTAATTTATATAGCCATTCTCTTTTTGAGGACGAAACTTGATGAGTCCTTATAAATAATTTATGTGCATGATATGAATTTTGCATGACGCACAGAGGATAAGTCATAAGAATATTTTTTCTCCTCAGTTGTTTGGCAGATTTTCTTGCATATATTAAAACATGCATGGAATACAAAATTTAGGCAGACTTTACTAGAAATCAGCTGACAGATATTACATGCACAGTAAGTCAGGAGTAGGCTGGGGTCTGTCTTTCAGTATATAAATCATCTTGTGTGTCTGACATGGCAGACACCAGATGGCAAAATGATTCTGTAGCAGTGTGGGGCTGTTGCATATTTTTTATTTTTGGCTTATTTAAGTGTCAGTCTGCTAGGATTATGGTCTTCACTGTAAAACACAGAGCTGTGCACTGGCCCCATTTAACAGTTATTAGCTTAGCCCACAGTGTGGGAACATTGGGTCATGGTTTGATAAACAGATAAACACTGCACAGTTTGAATGCTTCCCACTAGCTTCTGATTTTCTGACTCTTCATTCAATCACTTGGCAGTCTCTCTGAGTTGACTCACTTGTGCCTTGTGCAGTTTTTACAGTGGCAATGAATTATGTTTTTAAGCACATAAAAAAAATAACCTTCATATGAGAAGGAGAGATTACAGACAGGTAGCCCACATTTCTTTGTAGAAGCTGAAATAAACCGGTGGTCTTGCTGGCAGGCGTCTGGGGGTGGGGAAGCTTTCAGCTGAATATTTCAGGGCTTCAGCATTCCTTTAGAGATCTCAGAATTCAGACTGAAGCTCATTCAGAGTGTGAATAGTGTAATTCTGGCCTTTGGAATCCTTCCGTCTATTCTCTTCTGTGTGCTTGTCTTTTCACAAGTCTCGGTAATTCTGCACACCATGTTTCCATTTGTAGCAAGCTCGGGGAGAAAATGTGAGCACTAATATGGCCTTTAGAAACTGTGCCATTCTGCAGAGATCTGTCATACTGAGAAACAGTTTGACAGATCAGTGTATTCTCTTTAATAATCTGGACTGAAGGCAGGAGGAAATGTGCTATTTTAACCTAATTACAGGTCAGAAAACCGTTGCAGTGTAATCACTTGTGAACCACTATGGTAGTTGTTTGTTTCACCTTCCTTTTTTACTCCTTGCAGTATCTCACTCACTCCCCCTCTTCCCGTCTGTGTGAGATCATCCCAGCTTCTTGAGAAAGGGAGCAAATAGATTTTCTAGCAAGCATAACAAGATACTGAAACCACTTAACACTTTATTTTCTGGACAGAACAGAGTGTCTAAACGTGTGTGGTGCAAGAATGGAAAATTAGTTTGCACCATAGCCTGCATTATTCTTGAATTATTCTGTGAAAGTAATCAGAATCTTTTGGGGATATGGGTAGGTGCAGTTTGGCAGTGTTCGTAGTCTTTTTAAATGAATCCTTTGTATTGCTCCTCTTTGAATGCCTAGACATCCCAGTTTTTCTTTCATTCAAATGTGTTTCAGTTGTAATTGCAATGCGGTCTTTTTTGATTAAGACCTTTAATGTGCTGAATTACTTTACATACATTAGTTCATTTGATTGTTCTGCCTCTACCTGCATTTCACACATCGATTTCCTAGAAACAGATCTTTTAAGTATTTGAATAAATGTGGTTGCTATGATATTTTGTAAATATTCTCCAGTATTTTTGGCCATTGGGCAATGTGTTCTTTATTCCGTAATGTGAACAGAAAAGTAGATGGCTTGCACATTTTGCATGAAGTTTTTGAGCTCCACCCGCTGTCCCCACTCTACTGTGCATTATCTCACTTTCATTCATCCCAGCTGTGGTGCATTTAGCCAGGAGTCAGTCTCTCTCTCTCTCTCTTCCCGTGCACAGCTGCGTAGCCGCTCCTCTGGGGAGCAACGAAGAGATTGGCAGCCACACAAACGCTGTAGTGCTTTCACAACAACAGGCAGCGATCAGCATACACGATCTCTGTTCTTGGCATAATGGGGCCCAAGCCAGTAAGAAAGCAATGGAGCTGTTGTGGGGTGTTGTCCCTTCCTTCTCTCCCATACACTCTCAGGCCTCACCTCCATGCACATCTTTCTCCTATCCTCCAGACAAATTCTCCCTAGTGAACAGATTATTCTGCACGCTCACATGGGAGAGAGGGAGAAAGAAAGAGAAGAAAGGGAGAGACGGAGAGAGAAGGGGGTGGGCTAGAGTTTGATGATGTGATTATGTAAGTGCCAGTCCTCTATGGAGATGAGGAAGTATTCGACTGAATGAGTGAGAAAATTGTGTCCGGGGGAGAAATCGCACACCATCTGGGTAATATTTTTGCCCTGCGATTTTTTTTTGTTATATCTATCTTTTACCGTGTGCAGTCCATAATCTTTGAGACTTGTCTTTAAATGGAATCGGGTCCTATTTTTCTTATTCATGAGAGAGGTTAAAGATTAGCATTTTACTATCCATTTACCTTGTCATTGTGGAGTATTGTGTTTAGATTGGGTAAAAATGCAGAAAATTAAGGAACTTCTGCAATCCATTGCTTTCCTTGATTTCAATTTTTTTTTTTTTTTTTAATTTTAAAAGCATAACGCATTTCAGTCCATCACATCACATGCATGACCACATTTTTTGATTATGTTAATGTCTTGATTGTTACACCACCCCTCCAGACAGTGATGGGCTACATGTTCTTTGGCACATAAAGAAACCTCACACTAGGCCATTGTGGGTCTGGACCAGCAATTATGGTTGTGTTTTCCCTCTTCTCTTCAGAAGCCACTTCCATTTTGACACTGGCACCAAAGTCACTGACATTTTGGCATCTGCCTTCAGGGCAGATTTGAGAAAACTGCTCCCTTAGTAAGAACAGAGAGCCATTTACAACCAGGCTAATAAAAATTCCCAGATCTAAGTAGCGAGTGCAGTTAACATGTGGAAACTGTCATTTGACTGCACACCAAGACCCCCTTTTTACTGGTTTCCCCAGTGTACTAATGAATTTAATGAATGCGACAAGTGTGATTTATACTGGCACTGCACATGCAGCATATCATGATTAGATCACGCTACATTGTGTCTTAGTGGAAGTAAGGCTCAAACATCCAGAGCCATTGCAGTTTTGGTGTACAGTATAGGGAGTGTCGTAGTTTCCTCGGAAGCTTTAAACAAAGCCTTTTATGACTTTATGTGTGTGGCCACTGCATACAAAACCCCACAAAAGACCTTCGGTATAGGCTGCTGTAAATGTTAGTGTTACAGTGAGTCACCATTTCCAATTTTCTTCCTTGCTTTTTTTTTTTCTTTCTTCTCCACTCTCCAGTCCTGGGTAACCAAATGCATGCTGCCATATTACAACAACAACAAAAAAAAGGCAGTCAGTGATTATTTGATGAGGATTGTGTTTGAACCAAACCCAGCCTGCTGACGTTTGTGTGAGCCTTGAACACAACAGTAAGGATTTAGGACAGCCTGAGATCAGGCTGTAACTGTCAACTTGTTTACATGTGTCTTTTTTGTTACATGTGGTCTGTATAAATGTGATTTAATTAGGTCATCATGATAAAACAAGCCTGCTCTGAGTCTTGTCTCTAGCCCAGAGGATTAGTGTTGTCCTCTCAGATTCGTTAACTGATGGCATCATTTTTGACCATGGATCATATCTCTCTTAAATGCCGTTTTTATTTACAGAAACGTGAGGGGAAAACGACAAAACAGGAGTGTCAACACTTCAGGGTGAGCCGAGGCTAAAATAATAAACGATCTAAGCTAAGCTCCAATGCCTGTGTATATTAACTCACAGAAAAACAATAAAACAAAGACAGTCTGACCTCCCTAAGTTATCAAAAAACAAAACAAAACAAAAAACGGTGACCCAAAGAAAACACCAGTTCATCCTCATACCCATACTTAGGCGTTCAGGGAAGCAAGTGACCCTCTCTCGCCGTTGGTTCTCTGGGCTCCATACATAGGGTGGGGTCCCCAGGTGGGAACCAGTCACCCAGGAGCTTTACATCAGCACACCAATCACAGATAGGCACCTGCACAGTCATTGTCATAGATCTGCAATGTTAACAGTTTCCATAATGCAGTGCGTTGTTTGGAAACTAAAACAAAGACAACAGTCGTAACACTGCAACATGAAGTTGTTAAGCATTCCAACACTGGCACTAAAACCTGCCATTAATGTTGCCATAAGATGGTCTGCTTTCACTCTGCAATTGTATGGGGTCAAGCTGGCATTTCCATGCAATCTGTTTCTGATAATACAGCAATTAACTGTGACAAATCAGTGAAAATCACATGTGTTGCTGTCTACATAGAAGTAAATTCACATTTAACTATTACATTTGCAGTTAGCAACCTTCCTTTTCTATATGAACTTGAATACGGACCACAACCAGCTGGCAGCCAGTGGAGTCGAGTCCCCGCAAGTTGTGCTTACTGATAAAGACTCATTCAGACTGATGGTAACATGTTGGCAATCCGCATTTATAAATTAGATGGAAATTTCTAAATGCGGATTTACAAATTATTTTCATACCTTTGCAGTTACTCTCAGAGTTTCAGTCAGTCCACATTGGACTGTGACTGAAGTTTCAAATTCTCTTCTACCATGGCTTACTAACATGCGGGGTTCAGTCCTGGGTCTGTTATTTTGTTTTGTTTTCTCTGTTTTCTTTGTGTTATTGTAGGCGCTTTACATTACAGTATAAAGTGGATAAAGGATTTGGTGCCTTAAAAATAAAATTGAATTGAATTTTCTTTGTTCTTCTTTAGTGGGTATCATGATTATTGTTGCATAGATTGTGGACATTGTTTACTGGGTTAGATAACCCATCTTTCTCATATTCATGAGAAAATGGCTCAGGCAGACTAACATGTTCCAGTAAGCAAGCTCATACTACCCCTCTTTAATACTCTTTACATTGGTTCCCAGTGGATTTTAGAATTTATTTCAAAATGCTTGTATACAGACCACTAAATGGACTAGCTCCAGTCAATCTGTCCCATCTTTTTTTTTAAATTTTTTTTTTTAAAACACACAGTACCGCTTACACACTTCAGTTGCAGATCTAAGCTTTGATTATACTGTTTTTGACCTGTGCATGGACAGCTGGAGACACCATGGTCGAGTATCCAGTCCCTTTGAAGCCTACTGCTTGGGACCCATGTGTAGTTGGTGACATTTAATGTAAATTCTCTGTGGAGTCTGCATGATCACAAAAAATAGGCAGGCTTGTTCTACAGTTGTTGAACCCAAGCAGACTTGGGAGTTATAATGAGGCTTTAGAACTGAAGAGTAGGGTGACAGAGCCTTCACTCAGTAGCAGTAATGGAGTAGTCTTTCACTCTGGTTATATGACCGCTAACTTTTTTTTATTTTTTTTTTTAAAGGAGTCCAAGAGATTCTGTTTGATATTAACTTCTTCTAATTGTTAACTGTAGTTCTATTTTATTCTGTGGTTTTGTCTTGCTACTAACTATATTTTAATTATCTGTTATAGAGCAGATTACTCTCCAGTAATTGTATTTATTTTTAATACTGTTTTGTTGTACAGCACTTTGACTTCATGTCTGTGTAAAGTACCTTATAAATAAACTGTACTTACTTACTTAGCACAAAACCAACAAGGCACTAAATCACTAAGACATCTTTAAGTGCCATTTAGTATGTGGCACCTGGACTTTAGCAGTATCTTTGGTCCTGTGCGTTTCAAGGTGGAGTCACCATGTCTGTGCATGAACAAGATATCAAGGAAAATGTTGCTTTTCATCAGTATCTATTTTTTTTCTCCTTCTGTAACATTTTGTACTTTTTCTTATCTGCTGCATTTGTATTTTGTTTTTTCTTTTGCAGAGGACAGGAGCAGCATATCCGTTATGAGCACATCTACCTAACAGAGCCCACTGGGCAATCGGACGTGGAGTATGCAGAAATCAAAAGGCCTCGTTTAGAGATGGGACCAGAATCTGTAATGAGGGCTTCATCCCACCGCCCGCCATTGCCTCTGGGAGGGCCTGAGGATATGACAAAGGTTAGTAGTTTGTATGAAGTACAGTAAAAGTGCCAGCAAGCAACTGAAAACAAAAAAAATTAGTCCTTGACTTTGCTGTGAATTACAATCGGAGAAAGCTATGCTAAATGCAAAATACAGGGCTAGATGTACCACAAAGTTTTTCAATGAACACAATCAGTATTTTGGGAGATTGCTGTTTTACCAAAATGATTTTCAACAATTATGATTCATCATGTTAAAATGGAAACACACACACACACACACACACAAATCATCTTAGAAATCTGTTTTTTATTTGCCTCCTTCAGAGCCCCAGAGGATGTTATTAGACACACAGTCGAGGTTGTAGAGAGAGATTCAGCATTGTAGCTAAGCTGGCTCTCTGTGAGCAGCAGTAGGAAGACTAAGGGAGTTGTGAAACAGCAATTAATAAATAATAGAGCTGACCTAGATTTCAAAAGACTGAGCACGAAACTGTGTGAACTGCAGATCAGAACGACTTGCTTGTGTGTAGAGCTGCTGATGGGGAGGTGTTCCTGATTTTACACAGAGTGCTTCGAACTGCCAGGGGAGGCAGCCAGCCAAGGAATGGTAAATAGATACAACAATAACAGACAGCGCAGGGGAAAAAAGACAGACTCTTAGGCTAGCAGGGAAATATTCAGGAATGCCAGCAATTCCCCCTTAGAGCAGCAAGGACTGGAAACCCATTATGTAAGTGATGTCAGATGCAGTCACTGTGTGGAACAAGTGCACCTAATGATACTGAGTTAGAAAGGGAGATGCGGCTGAAATGAGGCAAACGGCAAATGTAGGGAGGTGCAGATAAAGGGTAATAGAAGAAAATAAGAGTAAAAGACTAACAGTAAAAAGGGAGTAGGCCAGTAGTATCAGACAAAGCTGATGCTTGCAGCATGACTCACATGGACTGAGACTCAAAGGGACAAAGGCAGCATGTTACAGTAAACCATTGTTCAATCATCCTGAATTTGTGGTTTTAGAAAGAAAATGAAATATAAGGGAGCATAAGAGTAAGACACTGGGAGAAATCATCTTTACAGGGGTGATCTCAAAGAGTTGTTCACTGGCCTTATATGGCTTAAAAATGAGCATTGCTGTTGATGTTATGAAATATTTATGGCACTGTAGGAATTCACGTGTGACAAAGCTGACTAATGCACTTTCCCTCCAAGCTTGCTCGCTCTCTCTCTCTCCCTCTCCCCCCCCTTTTAAAAAAAAATAAATAAAAAATTCTGAATGACAGCCATTCTCTCCTGGCAGATTAACACCGGTCTCCCGTTGGTGCCGAGGTTGTGTATAATACAGAAGAACACCGCGTGTGCTGTGGTTTTCCCAGTGAGAGCATTCAGTGACTTTACTTGAGGTCTCGACAGTACATGGGAAGGAAAAACGGTGTCATTGCTCCACATGATATTTTTCAAAGTCATACTGGGTATTGGAAAAATTTGAGTATTTTCTTATAAGGCTTCTGCTGGTGTTGCATGTGTGCAATCCTTTTATTCTGAGGTTTATCACAGAAAGCAGTAACATGTTGGTTAGCTTGACCCACCTTTGATAACCAGGATTGCTTTGAAGGAGGAGGGAATGATATGATTTGGCTTTTGCGCACGTGGTGGCATTAGGAGGATTGTGTTTGTGGGCTGTACCATACTCTAAGCCTTGCTAGCATCTGTGAATGAATAGAGTGGTTAGTTGTTAGGGCATCCAATTAAACCAAGTGCTGTTTGGCATTGGTGTTATATTAGGTGGAAAGTATTATAATGATATTCACCTTTGACTTATGTGAAAGTCATGTTTTAGTCACATTGGTTTCAGTAGGTTGACTCTTTCCTTTCTCAATCTAGAATTGAGAAAGTGCCCTGAACTTAGCATGAGAACAGGATGTCTCAGGCTTCACATCATGCAGGAAAGTGTGAAACGGTTAAGCTATACTGGGCCTGAGCTTAGCGATTGAACTGTGACCTTTTCACACAATGTCAAGGGTCTAGGAACTCTTGATGTACTGCTTAAACAAATAAAGGAGAGTGTAGGGAGCAAAATCAGAGGGAGAAGTTGATTTAAAAATTGTGTAGTGGTTTAAACTTCATAGTTTTGTCATATCATCAAATCCCATCTGGATAAACAAGGTCTCGAACTCAACTTTTTAGTTTGCAGCTGTTGAAAGTTGCTATAGTTGGGGGATGTTTTTTTGGACAACATGAATATGTCCTGTATTTTACTGCTATATACGGTGAGTGCTTTGTTAGGGCTATCCTAGGATTTCATCATTAAGGACGGCGCCTCAGCATCCTCTGGCACTGACATTTTCAGTCACAGCAGATCTGCAGGGCTGTAATGCCACCTGTCTGGTCCAGATTAGCCTACTTATGTAACCTTCATTTTAAACGTTTAAAAATAACACAATACAAAACCCAAGCTGGATAAACATTAAAATGTGTTAAAATATTCAGAAAGTAGGAACATTCACAAGCACCCAGATCTTTATCCCAATTCTTATTGAGAAATGACAGCCAGCTATTTTTTTTTCTTTCTTCCTCTAATAATTGTTGATGTATTTTAGACAGTAAAAAAATACATTACTTTTGTTCAGGCAGTTATATTAGTTTGAAGGTACAAGGGTGTTTGTCCGCATAGCCAAAACTTTGGTGTAGAGATCACATGAATTTTTGTGTTTGTGTGCACAGAGAATAAAAGTAGTGTAGAGAATTTTTTTCCTCCCCACTTTTCTCTTTTCCTTTGGCTGCAAAAAATGCAGTGAATACTTGTATACAGTTCCAAGAGGCACACATTAAGCAGTGGTATTTCCATTACGGCAGAAAGCCAGAGGAGTAACAGTACGGAGGCTTGACATACTGTCTCTCTATATAGCAATAAACTAATATCATTAACGTAACACACTTAACTCTGTCAGTTCAGTGTCAAGTGGTTTTCTAGTGCAGTGACTTCAGACGAGCTTTCACAGTAGCTCGCTGCACTCAGCGCTGCGGGGTGCTAATATTAGCTGCTTGTGCTGTTTGAAAGCCAATCTGTGGTTTAAAAAAAGAAAACAGTGAGACCATGAGTGATCATGTAAACCTCCCACTGTAGCTTCAGCCGTTAGTCTAATATAAACAAAGTTGTGCGGGGGCATTGTCGAAAATGTAAGACGGTGTTAGCAGATCTGGAAACAGCAGGCCAGCTTTTAAAGAAAATACAAATGCATAAAATAGTAAAAGTGAATATTTCCTGATATCTTGAATTGATAATAACGATTTTGGATACCGCTATAAAATGTGTGGCATTATAGTTATTTTTTTTCTCTGCTTGTCATCCATGCTTTTTTATTTTTGATTATTTTCTTCCTAAGTGCTGGTGGTGCCTGCACACTGTTGCAATTCTGTAGCTGCTGCTGAGTTGAATTACTGCAATCCCTCTCCTTGCGTATCCAAAGAGCTACAGAAATGGATACCAATGCAGGGCCACAAACCCTGCGCAAGGCTGCTCAGTTAATGGAGAGACCTCTGTATTTTTTTGACTGACTCACATCATTTCTACTTTGCTGGTTAATGAGTATCACCAGAATTTAAACCTCCCGCACACCCACTACCCATCTGATATCTCCCAAAGTGTCACAGCAACAAAAATGAAGTGATTTTGTATTTTTAAACAGTCACTATTATCCCTAAATCTGGTGAGAGAATCTGTGTGTTCACGGAGCCAATGTGCTGGCATTTATTCACTGGCATGTGCTATTGTCTTAAAGGGTACACGCACTGTTTGGATGATTTTTCTTATAGAGTGGCCTTGAGAAGTGGAAAGCATGTGAGGAAACCTACAAGGTCATTCTCTATAAAGAGGTTCTAGGAACAGCTTTTATGCTTGTTGTTTGTGAGGGCCCTTCTTCTGACCTTCTGGCTATAACATTGTATACACGTGTCACACTACAAAAAAAAACAAAAACCCTTTGCTTTATTCTTACGTCTTTTATATGTTTTACATCTAATCATGACACTGTGCTCTCTGTTGTGCTTCTGTAGGACCGTGGAGGCGCCATTGGGAAGCTGGAGCCCATCTCCCCTGTAAGTCCTGTCCATATGGATCCTGACTTGGAACTGGTTCCAGCTCGCTTCTCCAAGGAAGAACTGATCCAGAACATGGACCGTGTGGACAGGGAGATCAGCATGGTGGAGCAGCAGATTTGCAAGCTTCGCAAAAAACAGGTGTGTGTACGTACAGTTCTGCTCTTAACCTTGAGAATACACTGGTTGCCGAATGATGCCATCTTATGAATGTAATAGCGTCACAAAAGTGTTGTAAGCTGATTTTAATCAGTGGGAACACATGTGTTCCAAGAATGTCTTTGCCAACTAGGTTGCAAAATAGTTTATCTTGTACTACAATGAAGAAAAAGCTGCACATTCTTCCCTTTCCAGTCTGTATGACACATTTACCATGCGTCATATTGCAATCATTATTACCTTCCTAGATTACAAAATATAGTTTTATTAAACATAAAATTAAATTGTAAATAATTATGCATGGTTTCCCACAAAAGTGGATTGTTTGTGATGGTAGCTGCGTGATGGGTTGCCGTGTGTATGTCACCTGCACTTCTAGCTCCCAAAACGGCATATTGGCTGCTGTCCTCTTCCTCTTCCTCATAACCTACTTCTTTCTTCATTAGCTATCTCTTTCTTTTGCTGCTTCTGCTGCCACAGCAACCCTGGAAATATTTTAAGCACATTAGTTGGCATGATAATCACATGGGTCAGACTTTCCTGCTTTCATTTTAAGAAAATTCTATAACCATTTTAAAGATTTTGGGAAAACTCATTTTTGAGTCTTTAGTTTTTTTCAATATCCATGTGAATTAAGTTAAACATTTTACACATTCAGGTGACGTGAGGGAGACACTCTCTGAATATTGTACTGTAATCAGTTGTGTGCATGAGATATTTTGTGCGTAGAAGTTGAGTAGAAAGTCCTGTGATGTCATTCATGTGCAGTCATCCTGCATTCATGCTAATAAATCGCACTGAAATTGGGTTAAAAAAAAAAAAAAGAAGAAGAAAGAAGTACTGAACTGTTTGTCGTGCTTGTAGAAGACTTTGCCAGCACTGGCATACGCCTGTGTTGAGTTTTCTTAGTGTACTGTCGTGTTTGTTTGAAATAATTGGTTTTCCAGTGTGACTTTCTCTGCCAGGCTTCAGTTGGCATCAGAGCAATAAAGTCTTAAATAGTCTTTGCTGTGTTGTAATCACCACGTTTGAGCTTGTAGCTGTTTTTTGCTTGGTGTGCAGTGATTATGTACACAAACTACACCAGGCGTAGTTCTTTTCACTATTTAATTTGTGACAAAGGTAAGTTGAAAATGTATATAGAGCTCGTATGCTGACCACACCACTTCCCCTTTGGCCTTCTTCCATGATGGTGATGGAGTTGTATGGCCAAGCTTGTTCTTTTTACTGAAATTGTTCCTTCAACATACATGTGATAGTTTGTGTGTGTGTGTGGTACGGTTTTCACCCTGTGAAAGTGTCACATGTACTCCCGGAGACACCTGGTGTAACGAGAGCTACCACAAAATAGGTTTGAGTACTTTGCCAGATGTTTATATGTTTACGTGTCTGTGGTTTCTGTTTATAGTAGTGTGTAAAAGTCTTTATTCACCACTCACTTTTTCATATTTTGTTATGAAAATAGGAAAGATGTGTAGGATTTATTGATACATGGAAAGTGTATGACGCAAAGAGTTTGTACAACTGGAACAAGCTTGAGGTATGAGTGGTATGACCACATTTATTCTTCAACACAGCCTGAACTCTCTTAGGCAGGCTTTCTACCTTAAGTAGTCTTCAGCAGTAGTTCTCTAGGCTTCTTGAAGAACATTAAAAGCTCTTCTGTTGTATTAAAATGATTTTGCATTGCTGTCCAGTTTCCTCTAGTTTTTAAAAAGCACACTGCACACCATGCTGGGATATGCTGAACTTAACACTTAATAGTTTTTTGTGCAAAAATACAATTTTATGTTTGACAAACTGGCTGCTGGTAACAAACTGACTAAATATGTTCTTGAAATTGGTTCTTTGCAAAGTTGTATGTATGACACAATACTGGTTCATCCATCGAGTTAAGTTCCTTGTTTGTGCTTGAGTGATTCGTAGGTCTGTGCTAAGTAGCAGGAGTGAAAAAGCAGCAAATTGAAAGACCCTCAGAAAGCCTGGAGAGCTGTTGCTCAACAGTACTTTAATAAAAAGAAATACAAGAAAGTCTGGGTTGGAAGGAAAAAATACAAAAATAAGTGTGGCTCAAAACTTTTGCACAGCGCTGTAAGCAACGCAGTAAAGCTGACAGTAAAATGATGGCTCTGACATCAGAGATGGGGATGGTGTAAGAACTCATTGGTGTCACAGCTGATGTAATCTCATCACATGTTCTTTAGTTTGTCCTGTTTTTGCCACGCTAACATAAATCAACTATAGCTGTAAAATCTGCTGGCATGAACAACACGACTGCTGAAACTGAGAACTCCCGCTTTTCTCTCTGTTTTAAAAAAAAATTACCACAAGAACCAAAATGAAGCTGGCTATTGGATTTCAACCTTGGTGTTGAACCTTTTAAATGATGGAGAAACTAAACTCTGCTGCTCACCAGCATAAATCAAGATCCCTCCCCTCATCATCGTCGCTTAATACACACAGTATTTTTTATGGATATTTTTACAGTCCGGCTCTCTTCGAGCATTAAAACATCTGGACTAATTAGGTGGCATCCTAAAACTTTATTAAAAGGTTTTGGCAGAGTTGGTGAATGGGTGGTGGTTAAGGTTTAGGTTACAGCCAGCATGATTCATGTCAGCCAAGCTCAGGATGGCTGTTTTGTTTCATTTTACTTCATGGTGGGTTTGAACAGGGAAGGGGGCTCTCTGTGGGGGTGTCTGTTTGCCTCACCAGATTCTTATCCAGGGCTATAATGGCACAAGATGATCCATCTTATACTCCTCTCAAGTAGATCCTCTGGAGGCTGCCTTTCCCCCTTTCTGAAGCCCCTGTCAGGAGATCAGAAGGAGGAGTGGGGGTGGGTGGGGAGGGGAATGTGACTGACTTAGCTGGTAGATACGTTGTATGCTCGGCAGCACTTGGTCTATTCTTCCAGATAGCCAGTTATAGCTGAGTACACTTCTCCAGGTTCTGTCTCTAGCTTTCAGACCCATAGACTGAATTTCATTGAAATAAGGTAAACAGGAAGTGAGATCTCAGCTCTCTTTTGTGTCTTTTATAGACTTGTCACCTCTTTGAGAGGGTGTCAGAAATTATAGTTTCCTGGCTGCTGTAATAACAGAGAAACATGTTTTTCCTTTTAGTACCTACTTAATTCTGTTAGACTTGTGCTGATAGTTTTGTGATATTTGTCAATTTATTTCATGCACAGTGTTTGAAATGCACTGTTCCTTTTAGCTAGAGGTGAATAGCTCTATTATTACTGTAAACTGGGGGGGAAAGTTGGGTCTTAGATTTACCTGATTGACTTTTGATGCCTTTTAAGTTGAGTTTCTTATAAATATCAGAATATACTTGCTGTTGAATTAGATTTTTGTCAAGCTTTTACTGAAAGTATTTGTCCTTGGGTCTGGCTCTTTTAATGTAGCGATTGAAAAGAAGCAGTAAATTAAATGTCACAGTCCCTGTAATCAGATTTTTCTCCACCTTGCTTCTCATCTGTTGATACAAGTTTAATTTGGATACTTGTTCTTATGGTTTAGTAGTTCAGTGTTTAAACACTACCTAACATCTCTCACAAGGAGGACTGCAGATAACTGAATTGTGATTGGATAATTTAATCTGGTAATTTTATTTTTTTGGAGTTTAAGAGGAGGTAAATGGTTACTTTCTTGCTAACTAGCAAATCACTGTTAGACACAGACGTTGATGACTGGCACTGCTGAATAATAATAAGGATAACTGTTTCATTCATAGGTAAATCTACATATGCAGCAGGACTGATGTTATGTTTAAAAGTGAATGTGTTAAAGCTCCAGCTTTCTGTGTCACGTTTCAAGTTTTCAGTGTCTAAAAGTGTTTTAATAGGTTTAAGCTCATTGTCACCTTCCATTTTCAAAGTCATAAGGAAGTGGCTGTGTCCACATGCTGCATATTGGTGTCATAAAGTGTGAGCGGATTAATTATCCTGACTGAGCCATTTAGCCCCTTCCACATATGGGTAGAATGCACAGTTTGGATAGCAGTCCCCCAGTCCCAGTCTAAAGCCTTTGGTTGCATTTACATTGTGCTTTTTCAATTTGTGATTTCTGCTTTTCTTTCTATAAACTGTTTAACTTCTTTCTGAATGCCAACATGCTCCACAGTAGTTTCCTTAAGTCCTCTGGTACTGTAGTGTAATCACAAGTAAAGCTTGGTCACCTGCCAAAATGACTAGTAGGTTAAAGAACTTCCGCTGTTCCAGTATTTGTCTGGTGTTGTTTTTCCACATGTTCATGTCATTATTTCCCTCTTTTCTGTCTCTCTCGCTCTCTCTGTCTGTCTGTCTGTCTTCTTCTTTTTTCTTTTTTTTTTTTGGTCATTGGATGTTCAAGCCAAGCACCAGGCATTGGCTCTGTTTACAAGCTGTTTTGGTAACTCTTTGATTAACTAGACCCTGGGGAGCTAATAGCTATTACAGTAAATAGGCCAGTTAATGCTGTCCCTGTTGGAGAGCTAGAGAAGGACAGCTGATCTAATGCACACTGTCTAACCTCACAGCAGAAACCTGTGAGCCGCAGGTCTTCCTTGAAGTCCAGGGCCCTATTTTAAGCATTAACTGTCATCTTTGTTTACACGTACGTTACAGCAACAGCTGGAGGAGGAGGCCGCAAAGCCCCATGAGCCAGAGCGACCCATCTCGCCACCACCCAGTGAGGCCAAGCACCGCAGCCTGGTGCAGATCATCTACGATGAGAACAGGGTCAGTGGAATACACACACACACACACACACACACACACACACTGTGCATTTGAAATTTTTTCACTTCATTTACTATATTTATCAGCACAAGTAAATAACAGAGGAGGAGGAGGGCACACGGTTCCTCTTGTTTGGGTGGTTTTTGGCTGGTGCACAATAAGCACCTAAATTAAGTTGTGCTGTCCTCTGAACATTCTCTGACGCATGATGTATGCTAATTTTGTTCTAATGTCAGAGATGAGAAGCTGCTCAGAGTTTGAAAATAGTGTCTGTAAGCTAAACTAAATTGCACAGCAGGTGTAGCTTTGAAGAAACCGCATAACATACAAGTAGTGCGTAGTACTTTTTCATTTTTCATTAATACACTTGACGGACACCATAATCAAAGTGCGTGTTGCTCATGGTGGGTTTATACAGTCTCTGAAGAGACAGATGTCTTTTAGCATTAGCAAGAATGTTTTTTTTTTCTCTTTTCATTGTGGTCTGTCATTTTCAAATACCTTATTTGATTAAATTCTTCAAAAAAAAGCCCATCCTTAAATTGTGTAACAGAGACTGTGAGTGTCGCAGTATGCGTCTCATACCTGTTCTCTACTCTTTAATGTCAGGCAAGGCAGAACGAGTCCCTAAAGGTCAGCATAGCAAGTATGATGAATCACAGGTGTACACATGCAAAACAACCCCAAACAAATTAAAAAACAAAAACATGCACATATCAGGAAATGATACAAATGCACTTATGTCTTTTATGCAGGTCTGTTTATGCAAATTTTCAGTTCTTTCCAAAAAGAAAAATGAAGCAAAAATGAAAAATAATAAATCCATTAGAAAATGAAGTCAGTCATATTTAATTATTTTTAAAAGCCCTAGTCGAGGCAATAATATGTGCAGCAGAGAATTATATGTTGTGTACAGAAGTCTAAATTGAAGTGATTCTCTGTGCTCTCGGTCCCTCTAGTGGTTGGAAGCAGGTTTGTACCTCCAATTTTTTTTTTATTTATTTATTTATTTATTTTTTTATTATAAATAAACTGGCATTTTAAGCAGGGAAGTCCTCCTTTCATTTCATTATGCCCCCATATTCAGGAAAAGAAGCTGGGTTTAGCAACAAGTAAACAATTACTTCAATATTGTGAACATTTCTGGCACATTCAAGGCACGGTAAATGAAGAATTGATTGGAAAGGTGTAAAGTTTTAACCCTGATTAAATGTCATTCCCCCCCACCAAAAAAGGGACACTTTTTTCCATCTTTGCTTGTTTTGAATCATCATGGGCATGTCACTGTAGTGTCATCTATTCTGTGTTATTCAGAGTCTGTGTATGGAGGCTCCAGTAGCACAAAGTGACGTGTTGGTCATAGCCCACATCTTTTACAGCTACGTTTTATGTCCTTGCCTTTGGCTAAAGGCAGTATGTTGGTCCATTACACAAAAAACAAACCGACAAATCTTGGTATTGTGTGTCCTGGATCTGACTGCAGAGCAGAAAATTTTTGCATCATTTGTTTGCCTTCAGGTTTTGTTTTTGTGCAGAAGCTGGGTTTTTAGAGAACAATCATTTTCTGCTAGTTCATGGCCAAAAATGGCATTAAAAGCCCTTTTAAGAGAACAGGGGTTGTCCTTCACAACTATTACTGTCATCATGCACAGCCGACTCAAAGCATTTCTGTGAAATAGCAGGACATTGCTTAAGAGTTATCTGGATGTGTACAAATGGCTCATTTGTAGTGTTACCTCTGTAACACTTCCCACTTCCCTCTCACTGACATGATGTACTTTGGCCTACTGCCGACCCTCCAACTTTGCTTTCGCTCCACCCTCCCTTTCTAAAAACTAGCTGCTTTAAAAATTTCTTTCTAGTTTTAAATTTGTTCTCCCTCTCTATGAAAGAGTCTTAGGGCCATATTAAGAAATGATTCTATGTTTTGAGAATAAAGTCAAAATACTATTTTAGCTAAACAGTGGAAATGTAGAGATTCCAGACTGCCACAGCTTCTATACCCTCTACAAAATGCCTGGTGTTGATGATTTTAGTAAAACAGATTGGTCAGCTGTCTTATTTTGTGATACAACATGCATCCTTTTTATTGCACAAGGGTGTGACCGTCGATATCCTTGCTATTTCATATTTTAAAAATCAAGCCAACTCTTCTAAGTCTGACTTTATTTCCCTTCTGGCCAGATGCAGCTTTCTGCACCATCTTTTCAGTGTCTTTATACTGTGTTTATGTGCTAAAAGAGAAATTTCCTTGTGGCTAAAACGGAAAGTGAAGTAAGATTTCACTAAATCATCTACACAAGGCATTTTTCTGAGGGTACAGGAACCGTGGCAGTTTGTCTTGAAACAACAACTGTAATCTCCACATTTCAACTTTTTTCTCAAAAGAGTATTTCAGCTTTATTCTAGATAAAAATTAAAATATAAAGATGATGATCTTAGAAGACTGAAATTTAACATAATCCAATAATGAGATTAAATATAAGATGAATCCAGGTATTGTGATCTGAGGCAGTAAAGAGATCACGCTCAAAGAAAACAGTTTTTTTTCTAGCTTGGTTTTAAATACTACATGTAGATGAGTGTAAACTCTACTCAGCCCAGAGGTGATAATACACTTGAAGGTGTACGGTAGCTCCTGGAAACGCCAGGAAATCTGATAATAACAGGCCTTCTAGATAGAGATCATTTACAGCTGGCAATATCTGACTCTAGTGCTCCTGGAGCATTTTTTAAAAATTATTTTATTAATGCACTCAAACTTCTCATAGCACACCTATGTTGAGCCATGGAGAGACCTATTGTTGTGTGGTTGACTGGTTCTGTCTGTCCTTACAGGATAAGCTAGACATGTATTAGTGGTCAGTCACAGCATCACTATAAGTTATAGGTTGCAAAATAACTTACATCCTTTATGTCCCTCAGCTTTGGTACAAAAATAATCACTGGTGTGCTGAACACCACCTTGAGTATGTATTTTAACATGTCTGTATCACCAGCTTTCTCAGGCAGGGTTACAGCCTCATTTCTGCTGACAGCCCTTTATCAAACCCTGGGGAAGGCTCAGCTCAGCTTCAGTCTTCGCATATTTAGAACACGGACACAAAACACAACAGGAAAAAACATCCTGTGTTACACTGGCTTATAAAAATTGAATTGAGCCATGCTAAATACTTTCATTATTCTGTGTTACGATTTCCCTCTAGGCTTTGCTTTCTTTTTGTACCTGTTTTTTGTTTTTCTTTTTTTCCCCTAATGGGAGTTTCACAGATCTATTATTGTAGTCACATTTTTAAAAACCCACAAAAAACCCACACTGTTGTAGTTTTAGCTTGAGCTTATGACCTGCTGGAGAAAATAGTTGATTTTCAACTGCTCAGACCTTAAGTCCAGTGCGCTACCACAGGGGAGTGTGATTGAAATAATGGAGCCAGCTTCTTCGCTTCGGTTGTGTGATGGGCTATGTGTGGTAGACATGGATCAAGAGAGCAGTTATTAAAAGCATCGTCCCTCCCTCATGAAATAAACAGAATATTCTCCGCTGCTTCTTTTCACATCTTGTCTGCCCCCCGTTTTTATTTCTAAACATGTCATTTCAAGTATTTTTATCTGAATGTGTGTTTCAAGCGGTTTGAGGTCAGAAATCATGCAGTCTTGTTCTCAAATTCGCTTAAAGTGTCACAGCCAGGAAATGAATATAAATCCTTGAGTCTCCCTATTCCCCCGAGGATGAAAGGCTGCTTTTAATAATTGCTGCTCATTAACTGCTTCTGTAGTGAGCGAGCTCTCTGAGGCAACACTCTGCAGCCTGTTACACCTACTCACTGGTGATGAGCAACAGGAATGAGGAAAAACTCTAATCAGACTGAAGGAAGAATAATAACATCCCGATACAGTATTTGCATTCGGAAGATATGTATGCTGTGCATATGTAAAGCATCAGTGCTTCCGCTTGCATTTATAGTAGGAGGAAATGCACTTTAGTTTTAAAGGTAGGAGCCGTGTCATTTGGATTCCCTCTCAGGTGACCTACTTGTCAGCCTGTGTTGACTGAAGCTGAGCTGTGCTGAGCTTCTCTGGGGTCTCACTTTCAAGTCTGTTTGCGTGAGTCTTGTGTAAACTTAGGAGAAGGTCCCCAAACACCTCCTTTGTTACCTCTACAGTGAAGAAACATGGTGGGAGGTGAAGCGTGTAGGCTTCATCACACACCCACCCACTTCTCCCACATTCTCCTTTCCATCCACCACCCTCCTTTGTCCTAGACTGCCATCCTGTCTGTAATAGCCCTTTTCCATTAGTACCTACTCTGGTTTTTAGGGTTTTCCATTACGTGGTAACACCTGATACCATATATGCTTTTTTTGGTACCTACTCGACTGGGGTTCCAAGTGATCCGGGGCGACTGGAAAATATGACATCAAAAAACTGCGTGCCACCAATTGGCTAGTCAGAGGCGTCACGTGATGAGTCATTAGAGCTTCTGCTTCACGAAAATTGAAACCGCCATTTTTAAAACCAGGCTTCAAGGGAAATGGTTACACAGAAGTAACACCGTGAACACGAGTCTGACAAAAAGCCGCAGGCCGCCTCCATGTTCACCTTTGTTGTAGTGTTCGTGTCGCATACAAATGACGTCACAGGACGTTCGGACATGTTGCTATAAAGACCCCACGCCACATTAGGTGGTACTCGATTGTACTGGAAAACAAGTCGTACCACCTCAAGTCGCGTTGAGGTGGTACTAATGGAAAAAGGGCTGAAGCCCAGGCAGTTTAGTTTGATCATTGAGGAAAATCAGCTGAGATGTAAAACGGAGTGTGCAGCGTGCCACCAAGGAGGGTCTGTTTGATTAAGCTTACATAGTGGAATAAAGAAAAGCATGAAAAAGCACTGAGAGGAGCAGTCTGGGCCACTGCTTGCAACATTTGTCTAGTGGAGGGAGCTAAATATAAATGTATGGAGGAGCAGAGCAGCAGAGAGGTCACCCCGAGATGGGTGGTTTTTGTTTTTTTGTTTTTGAACTGCCCAGCTTCATGCCCCAACACCCCTCCTCTCTTGTTTTATGATCCCTGCCAGTAATTTTGTTTTTTAAGGGGTTGATGGCTGTAGGTAGCTTGGGGTGAGAGCTTTCTCTGTCTTTCATCAGATGTCTCTTATTAGATAAGCACCAAAACCTTGTAGCCCCCACCCCTCCTTGTTCCTTGTGTTTTTTTTTTTTTTGTTTTTTTTTTTTCTTCTACTCTTTCTCTCCCACTCACTTTTTGTTCCACTCCCACTTGCTTTCCTGCCCGCCTGCTCTTTCTCTCTTACCTCTCTGCTCAGGGGTGGTGAGTAATCTTTTATTTTTTATCTGAGCAAGAGAGAGCGAGAAAGAGGAGAGGGTGCTGAGGCAAGGAGCTGTGGCCCAGCTTCAGTTAAAAGCTCTAATAATAGTCAACGCATCCATCTCTCCATCCA
>VUQG01012326.1:5834-37061 GCA_015106755.1 Etia nguti
CCCTCCCCCCCCCCAAATGTACCTTTATTGAGTCACAGATTAGGTACGTTTCATTAACAAGCTTCGGGATGCTGGCTGTCAGCCACAGATCAACATGTCAAAGAACTGACATGTTTATTTCAAACAAGCAAGCTGGTTAAAGTTGTCTTTTTGACACTACTTGACATCTAGACTGGGTGCTGCTGTTAAGTATTCACACTACGATATCACACACAGTCTATAAAGCCAAAAACTGACAAATGATAGAGGCAAATCCACCTCCAGGATGAAAACATTAGCAATTGATGATGACTCACAAAAAAAATCTGTCAGCTGAGATTCTCCCATAAACTGAATTCTCCTGATGCCAGCATGGTTATTGCCACAGTTTTCAGAGTGATTCAACTGCATGATTCAACTCAAGTTTTGTATAGAAACACACAAAAAGTGACTTACAGGCCTTCCTACGAGACTTGAAAATATCACTCAAACTCAAATTCCACCCATCGTCTACTTTCCTCACCCTTCCCATTGGCTTTTTTGGGTTTCCAAAAATACTGTAGTTACTGTATTCGCAAGGTAAAACTTTACATTTGGTGTGAACACGGTGTAAAATGTCATTTCATCTCTGTATAGCTACCTGGTAGTTCTTGATGTTCCCCAAGATCTTCTTGACTTCTGGTTGGATGTCAGCCATAAAGCTCTCCACTCTATCTGGTTTGGTCTCTTGCAGCTTGGCCTTAACACTGGACATGCAAACAGACATGTTCATTTAACAGAGCCGAAGATCATTCAAAACCAGAACTCCTCCTCACTGGCACACCGAGCTACTCACGCCTTCACGTAGTCCTTAATGTAAGTCATGTACTGCTTCTTGTCAAAGCCCGTCTCCTGCAGTTTGTGGTTCAGGATGATGTCGACACCGGAGACCGTGGAAGCCTCGTTGCCCTCGGTTGATTCCTCGGCAGAAGCGTTGGCTGCAATTAGAGAATCATCAAACCCTTCTGTCCTGGTGACGGTCTGTAGTTGAGGAGGAAGAAAAAAAAATATTATTACTGGTGCATCATAGCAAGGGCAATAGTAAATGATTGGAAATACCAATAGATCAGTTGGCCTCCAATTCAGTATTGAGCCATTTAAAAATGTGTAACTAACAAGGACAGCCGGGTAACTTAAATGTTGTAGCCTACGACAGTTTCCCCAACCCCTTCGAGGCTAAACCTCATTACTATAGTATTCGTCGTTATAACTGAAGCACAATTTATCCGTTGCATATATGTACTTATTTTTCCTTGGTTTAAAAAAAAGAAAAAAAAAAGCATACACATAAATACAGCCCTTCCTCACATACATCTTAAAATTTACACCAGAATATTATTTAGCAAAACCCCCAATCCGCCATCCTGATCTGAATCACGTCTTTTGTTTAAACCTAACAATGTTACTTTTTTTTTTTTAAGTTAAAAAAAAAAAAGTAAGCTTTAAGTATTTGCTTGGTAACTACTTCACCTAGTTTCTTTGACTAATTTTAAAGTATCCTTAAAGACAAACACCAGGCTAACATGATACTTCCGACTGTTCTAGCATTTAAAAAAAAAAAAATTTGTCTGATTCTTAGGCAGGCTAAAGACCTTGTAATTACGCTATTGGAGACCTGCCACCATGATTCACCTTCAGTCATAGTCAAGATGACGTCATGGAAGTACAGCCAGAAATCACATGACTCACTCCAAAAAACATCTACCAATCTACTTTTAACATAAGTAGTGGCCCAGCCCAAATAATAATACCAAAGCTGTAAGAGAAATTATAAAACTGGGGAATAGATTTAAGAGGAGCGTAGGCTTGTACATTATGTGTTAATTGCCATATGGTCGTGTCCCGGTGTTTTAGATGCAAGCCCAGCCAAGACAGAAACAAATAAAATGCTGGGACCTTTATTTTTCCCCTTTATGGTCAGCTTTCCCCTTTTTGGGTGTGTGTGTTGGTATTTGTCCCTCAAATTTCAATTGCTATGTACATATGTCCATTCCAATAGTTTCAGCAGTCTCCTTCCAGTAATTAGCTGTTTCTATGTTATATTAATACGATGATTATTATTCCTGAGATTGAGATAATGATGGCTACTCTCTCAGTGATGAACTTAAAAACTGTGGTTAAAAAGTAGCCAGAAACTCACAGGAGGAACCGACAGTACTGAACAGACCAACAACAGTCTTGGGCTGTATCGATCTAATGTGTTTTTACATTTCGAGTGAGGTCTGCATCAGAACGGTGTAACGGTGTAAAGCAGCTACTTCTTCTCTGAGGTTTTATTAAAACACCTTAGTTGGCATACACCCAAAACTACACTTTAAATTTCACTGCAGAAGCAGCAATGAACCAGCTGTTGGAAAAGGGTGAAACTGGTTAAATCCTCTGCTGAACATGTGGTGGCGAACTCACCTTT
The DNA here is from genome assembly GCA_015106755.1 of Etia nguti. Lineage (NCBI taxonomy): Eukaryota > Metazoa > Chordata > Actinopteri > Cichliformes > Cichlidae > Etia > Etia nguti. The sequence continues at coordinate 8,263 of VUQG01012326.1, forward strand.
CCTTCAACCTCAAAGAAGATCCCGTTTTCGCTTTCTTTGACTTTAAAGGCATCTGAGAACATCTCATCACCTGTAGAAGGAAAAGGGGGGAAGGAACATATTACAACACTCCAAGCTAACATCAGGATGTGGCATGATTTAAAAGAACAGAAGCAGCAGCAGAGGTTAACAAGTTATCCACAAATCAAGGCTGAATCACATTTTAAAATAAAATGTGAGGCGTAGCGGCGGGGGAACACCAACAACGCTAAGTCTAGAAAAATCTGCCGGACAAAAATAAAACTGCAGCAGCGGGGGGATGCTTAAAGGCCACATTCACCACGTTACTTTACCATGACGAACCCCAACAGGAATAGCCCCAACCCCCGGCAACTACCAAGCCACCTCACCGGTGACTGCCCGTACGAGCCGGCGCTCTTTTACACTTTTATACAACTTTATTTGAGCCGAACTGCGGGCAAAGCTAAAAGCTAACCGGCCACAATCACCGGCTAGCCAAACAGGGTGGGTAACTCCACATACTCTCCTGATTGAGTTAGCATCTGGCTAGCTAGCGCTTACTTCCGAACCATGACAACACGAGTTAGCTCGTTAGCGTGACCAACTCTCACCTATAACATCACAACACACGTGAAATAACACACGCGACCGTCACGCTACCCGGTCAGCGTGAAAGAAGACACGTAAAAAGGTCACTCACCGCTGATAATGTCCCTGTAGATGATCATTTTGCTGCTTCGGTGTTAATTCTTCCCAGAGACAGAGAGCAGGCCAACCGCCCAAACAGCACGGGAGAGGAAAAAGACCGATCAGGCCGCGAGGCGCTACATTTACATCCTGCTGACGTCACTGTGGGTCGGCTCCTGCTCCGGGTTCTGCTGCCACTTGTGGGCGCAGTGGTCAGAAGTGGTACTACAGCTATTCTGAGCCCCGCGGTGATGGATTTTTGCAAGCGGGGCTTAAACAACCAGATGGATAATAATAATAATTTAAATTAACTTTATCTTGGATTATTTTGAATGTTAGTGATTGATTAAAAACTGTATTGTGTGGGGCACAAACCTGAATAACTTGGAAATTCTGGACCATCACAGCACAAAAGGAACAGCTTTTAGAATCAGTTGCATGATCTGAAGCTGTTCTGAGGCTCTTTCTTTCAGATTTTTCCCCATGTTACAACCTCCATGGTGGACAAATTCTCATTTCAAGCATCAACTTTACACAATCATTGAATAAGATACCAGTCAGCAATTGCCCCCGGGAACCATTAGTTGCTGGGGGAAGGTGTGTATTCCCTGACCAGTTGGCAAGTTGTTCCTGGGGAGAATTAAGGGCTGCTGCAGCAAAAGCCTTTAGATTTCTTTGGTTGTTAGCAGGTATTCGTGTAGTTTGCGTGAAAGATACCAACCGGAGGAATCACAAGGTGGTTTTTGGTGTAGTACCATATTTGTTGCAGCCAGTTTTACCTAGCAATTGGCAGCAAAATACAACCATAGTTTGCAGAGGGGTTGCTGGTCTCTAGGCCTATGTCACTGGGGCTTTGTGTTTTGTGCATGACCGATTGCAGCATTAAAAAGCAGTTTGGGCATTTTTGTAATTATCTGACTAGCGTTATGGCCTAACTTGAAACTCAACCACTGAGTCCAGAGTGCATCTTTTATATACAGTCTGTAGACACAACTTATTGTAACTACTGGCTTTAAAGTTATACTGCTTTAAGCTTTGAATTTAAAATGCCAGTAGTAATGGAAAGAAACAGTGCAAGTTTCCAGTTTCCAAGTAGTTTGATGCTTAAAAAAAAAAAACCCTTTGACACCCATCCAGTTATCCATTTTTCATCCATGTCGTCACATTAAAGACCTGAATGCAAAATCTTGAAGTGGTGAAATAAAGGCAGCTTTTCTGTCTTACAGTTTAGGATTAAATACAAGTCTAAAAATACCCCGGTGATCCTGCAAACTGTATCAGGGCAAAATGAAGTCAACAAGGATAAGCCACACAACCATCCATTATTCGTAAAGCAACTTTATTGTTTAATAATCAGCATATTTTGGTACAAGCAGCACCATTTCAGCCTTTATTGTATTTATCTCAAACTATACATGAAATGGATCCCTTTTGTAAAATTCAAACCACATTATCATTGAGCCACCACAAAGTGAAATTACTTCAGGTTACGTGGGCAAATGCGAAATCCAATTACCTGCATTGTGAAATCCATCGAAACAAAAAAAAATCCTGTGGGCGCCCTACAGTTAAAAGTACAAGGAGGCAGCATTTGGAGGAAAAGGCAGGGGAACATTGACTTAAGACTTGTTAAAAAAGGGAAAAAAAAATAAAAATAAAAATACCAGAGTGGTGCTCATGGAGGGAACAATTGCATTGAAACAGAGCACATGCAAGACAAGAGGAGGAACAAACATTACAAAAAAAAAAAAAGAAAAGAAAAGTACATGTACATTTATACACACAAAATAAACATGAGTATTTATTGACAGATGATAAAGACGCAAGTGCAAAAGTTTACAACATTTGTTCCAAAAGCCGTCACTCCTTTACCAGCTCGCTTCTCTTTTTGTGAATATGTCAGGACAGTGAAAGAATATCTAATTCAAGGCTACTGTGGACAAGTTTCTGTGATGAACGACTTAACCAGCAGCCCTGTGATCGGCGCCTCGTGACTAAAGATTCAGTTTTAGCAGGAATGTAAGTACTGCACAGGGTACATACTGCTCTCATCCAGAGTCTCAGCTGATCTTAACTTAATAACCTACACCAAGCCGTAAATCTTCATCTTAACAGCTACAGCTGTCCACAGTCTGTGATGATGATCTTCTTTGTGGGAGTGCCTGTCTTTGAGCCCAGCTCTCCCATCTGCTGCACCACATCCATACCATCCCGAACCCAGCCAAAAGCCACATGTTTGAAGTCCAGGTGTTCGGCTTTCTTCAGGGTTATGAAGAACTGCGAGTTGTTGGTGTCGCGCCCGCAATTTGCCATCGACAGGATGCCCGGGCCTGTGTGCCGGACATCAAAGTTCTCATCCTCGAACTTGTCGCCGTAAATGGACTTGCCTCCTGTGCCGTTATTCTTGGTGATGTCACCACCCTGAAAGACCAATCACAGCACTTGTTAGTGATGTTAGAGATTTGCTCTTGAGAGCTTTCTTTTGAGCAACAGGGCTGATTTTCATGGCATCAATAAAATACTTCATACATCAAATTACAGAGGATGAACCGCTACTGAAACTAGACCAGGTTGAATGCAAAATATTTACAAAGATATGTGCTATGATTACAAACAGCAACCAGGGTGTATTTTTGTCAACCCAGAGCAAATTCCACTTTGTTGTAATCAAACAAGTTTTACATTCACTTGATCTTGAAAGTCCAAACCCTGATCTTTCCTCACCTGACACATGAAATCTGGTATGATCCTGTGGAAGATCGAGTCCCGCAGCCCAAAGCCCTTCTCCCCAGTGCAGAGAGCTCTGAAGTTCTCTGCAGTTTTGGGTACAATATGTGAGAACAGCTCTATATTGATTGTGCCCAGAGGTTGGCCATCAGCTGCCACTTTGAGGAACACCTGTGGGTTAGTGTCTTTGGAGTGCTCCTGAATTCTGGACATCTGTGGCGAGAACAGAGACGAGGGATCGCCATCAATTTGGCCCATCCGGCTCTGACACTCGCAGAAGATCTTTTTGAAGGATTCGGCTATTTCAGGGGTTTTGAACTTGGCCGCCAGCTGCTCAATTACACCTTCGCCATCTGGATAAACAAAAAGGGGGCGAGGAGAAAGAGGGCAGGTGAGGAACAATCCACATGTTGCCTTAAGAAATAAACACATGCAAGTGGTTTAAAAATCCAAGATGACTGATTATTATTGAGTATTTACAAATTATCACCACAGACAAATCACACAACGCGGCACAATACAACGTCACATCGATGTCGTATGTGTACCTGAATAATCAGTGGCAGTCCAGATCAGTGCGTTCGCTGAGGCGTTCATGGGTTTGAGCTCCATCGCCTGTGAGATGTTGTGGTTGGCGCAAACCCGCAGCACCTGTTCTCTTCTCATCAGGACTCGGTAGAAATGTTTGGTTGGATGAAAGAGGATCTTGATGTCTCCGATGCCTCGCTCCTTCCACTGGCCGATATCCCGGTCCCATCGATACAGTTTGGCGCGCTCCTTGAACAGGATCTCCTCGTCCTCCTCTCCGGACTTCGTCTCCACCTGAGTTATGAATACAGTTCTGATGTACAAGATTCGGTCCAGCGCTTCATTTGTGGAAAATAAATACAAGTTTACCAATTGTACTAAAATATTAGGGCTTAGCACGTTTACGTACCTCGGGCAGAGATACTATGGGCTCAAAGTGAATGTCCACATTTTTAGGAGCTTCTTCTTCATCACTTCCCTCCTCATCAGCATTGGTTTTAGGCTGAGAGGTCACTGCAGATCCAAACACTGTTGCTCCAGCATTTGCCCATGAGAAATTAGCATCTACATATTTTTTTAAAAAAGGAAAAATTAAAATAATTAGCAGCGAAACAAAACAACAGTCCAGATAAACAATTGAAGAAAATGTTAAATGTTAAGGCCAACCTTTTGATCCAAATGCAAATCCATCTGTATTTTTGGCCAACTCAGCAAAAGAAAAGCCAGATGCATTGAAGCCAAAGGTGGAGATGTCTGCAGCCAGAACAACAAAGACATTAAATACTTAAAAGACCCCCCCCCATCTGTCAAAGTTAAAACGTTAATACAGGGATGATGTATTCTCTAAGATCATAAAGCATATTAGAGCCAAGAAGCTGTGTTCAGAATGATGAATGAAAATATCACAGAGAATTCTGAAAAGCTGGTACCATAATTATAACTTTCACAGGGGAAAAAAAGCCTTTTTAAAATCATATTTTGGGGTAACTCATTTGGATAATTCTACATAATAACTTCCCAGAAACATTCTGGGTATAAAAGAAAGCATGTATACCTTCAGCTGAAATTCTGTCTGTCCAAAAATGTATTAAATATTTATCATCCAAACTAGCTCCTCATTTTAACTTTTTTTGCAAATTAAGGTAAAAGTTGGAGTGAAATCCTATACAGTATGTAGCTGAAGATGGAGAGTTATGTTTCATTTTTAAATACTAAGCCACCTTTCACACTTTTATACCTCGACTTGCTGTAGCAGTCAAAGATGCAGGTTTAGTGTCAGTGTTGGACTCCGGCTCGGCACTCTTCTTAGTTGAGAGGTCAATGGGAGAGCTGCTGCTAGGAGTTGCTGTGGTCTGTTTGTCTGCTGTAGATGTGCTGTCGGCAGCCTCTGCTCTACTGGATGATGGTCCTGGTGCTGGCATTTCAGGGGTCACAGCAGGACTGCTAGAGGCTTCATTAGGTTTGTTTAACTGAGCAACCTGATACACATTTCCAAATTAATAACATGTTATTCTGTAGCTAGAGTAAAGACATTTTTCAGTGAGCTAGTTGTGTTTATCCTTGAAAACAGTTCCAGTAGATATGTGAATACCCATCTTAAGATGCCTCTGAGTAATACTGACAGAGTAAAAGTATTTATTTAAAAAGTTAACATTTGTTTGTTTTTTAAAACAAAAGTTGATCTTTCTGCTTGTATAATCTGAATTATCCGTGTAAATTTGGAGCCATTACCAGGACTTCATGTACTTTGCGGACTTCTGTCTCAAAGTCCTCAGGCTTATCCTGGTCCGGGTCGCTGTCTGTGGTGCTCAGGCCACAGAAGAAGGTGGGTGGAAGCTGGAGGCTTTTGGCTTTTTTCTCCTCCTCTGGTGTTGGCTTCTTCTCCCACACCACCTGACAGTCTGACTCTGAATGCAGCACACAGCAAGTTTAGGCTCAGAATCAACATTACATTTAATAAGGTACACAAACTTTCGACTGTGTGGATATAACAGATCAATATGAAAGCCTTTAACATGGTAGCAGAATTAAATCAAACCAACTGTCTTTTGAAAAATGAATTGGATATAATAACAACATGTAACAGGGTTTGGACTACATACCATCACCACAAGCTGCAGCCTTCTTCTCAGGAGGACCCGGGTAGAGCTTTCCATTCAAGGCCTTCACTGCTGATTCATAGTCTTCATCTGAAGTTTAAAACAAATATTTCCTTTAATTATGTTTGCAAAGAAAATTATAGAGTTTGTTCAGACTTCAACCCATAATGAATGAAAGATTAAAGGCAATTTTGTGTTCTCAGATTAAAACGTCAGGATTTGCATCTCCAAAGAGGCCAGCTTTGCAGGAATTACTGAAATTTGATGTCAAAGGAGACACCGCCCCCCCAAAAAATAAACAAACAGAAAAAAAAAAGAAAAAAAAAATTACAACAAATCCTTTCTTAGCTTTCTGAATGGGAAAGTTTGTCTTATAAAAGCAGCAATGACAATTTATATCTGTAATGTCAGGATACATGTATATCCTTCTACAGAAATACCACGCACTACATTTTTCACCCATTTAAAAAGGCTGTCAGAGATCCTGTAGAGTTTCACTAACGGTAGCACTATGGAGTCAAATGTTTGGTACACATTAGTGTCACTGGTTTCACACTACTCTGCTGACCAGTTGGCAGCTGTAACACGCAAAGGAGCAGACAAAGAGGACTAAAAGTCAGCCGATGCACTCTTTACATGGAGATAACTTAAACGTGTTTGGTATAAATGAGTGAATTACCACAACCTTTGGCTGTATCAGGTTGGATGTGAATTGTAAATGGACCATTTAATTTTCACAGCTGCTCTTCAAAGCTCCATCCATCTAAACTGCTAGCAACTGGCATGATTTACTGTTGTAAAACCTGGTAGTTAGGTTTTCTTTCGTTTTTTTTTTTTTTTTATTAAACATTTTTTTTGTTTAACAGAAGTTCGCAAAATGTTTCTAGGTGCACTACTGCTACCTTCTGGTTTTAAAAGCTCATTACATCATATGTGGGAGTGGTGTTATAAGGTGTTATAAGGCCAAAAAAAATAAATAAATAAGGGCCCCTAAATAACTTTCTTTTTAAAAAAAGCGAAGATTCAAGCAGATTCAAATATTCAAAATAAATTACAAATTATTAAAAAAAAGTCATGTACATCTCTTATAGCAGCCTTATTTCTCAAAATTGTCAAATAAGGTGACATTTACCAGTGCCAGTGGCACTTCGGTTGTCACATTCATTTTTGCACTAGATACATTTTAGTTCAATAGAAAGAAAAAAAAAACTGAAAAAGCTAACAAAAATGTCTATATAGCATCTATGTGCTATATTGTTATTTTAAACACTGGTATCCATTTCTGCCCAGAACTTTGGCATTCCCACTTTCTTACATTGTCTCCTGGGAATGTTAACGATTCACAAATAAGCTGATTTATTTCAGTGAGTCATATGTACAACCACTGATGTTCACTGTAACAAACCCTCGTTCCATATCTTGGGTCTCACCGTCAGTTTCGTCGTCACTGACATAGCCTGGTTCATTCTTGTAGCAGAAGAAGGTGATGGGCAGCTGGAGCTTCCTAGCTAAAGCCGCCTGCTCAGCTGTGGGTTCCCTGACGTACACAATCTCCACCTCCGAGTCCTCATCCGACCTAGCACTGCTTCCCTCTGCCTGAGGGGATCCTATGATAGATGGATATGATAGGAGTAAACAAGTCAGGCTGGGAAAGAACTGTTGGAAGAAAGGCCAAAATGTAAAAATTAAAAGCCTTTACAACCACAGGTGTTAATTACACACACACACACACACACACACACACACACACACACACACACACACACACACAAAATCATGCACAGCAAAACAGAACATCATGCATTTGATTTACAAGAGTGAGAGACATGTTTTATTAGCAGAGGATTTCTGCATGGTCTCGTTTTCACCACTTACTCTTGGATGCATGGCATCGTAACATTAAACAGCATAAATACCTGAGCTTTAACTCCAATTAGCCTTTGCTGAGGTAAACAGCCCTACTAGAAATTAAACCAGATGAGGAATTACATTTCATGCTGTTGCTGCAGACCCAGCACTAAAAATGGCACATGTGACGTTTGCACAGTGCATTCCTCTCTAAAGCAACGCCCTTTGCTCTCAGCTCACCTTTCAGAAGGCCTTTCTGCTGCTAGTCTAACTGCCCCACACTACAATTGTAGCATCGTTGTACTCTTGAATTTGGCCTCTCTGATATATACAGGACATGAAATAAAGGGCAGTGTAAGATCGTCAATCCAGACTGAAGACCCATGTGAAACAATAACATAAATATAAGTGAACATTTGTTTTTTGCCAAGTCAAATCAAAGAACCTAGGTGTTTCGCTTTTGTAAAGATTGTGTATAAAAGACGGATGTAGCCACCATGAAGTCACTGACCAGTTTGTAAAGCTTTGAGTTGAGGCCCACACTTCTCTCCAAGTTGATAAGTGTGGATCTAGCCATGACGCCACCCATTTGTTAGTGAAGTCCCGCTATAAAGCCTCGAGCTGAGGACTTTCATCATCTAGGTGTTTTAAAGCTGAATGCGACAAAACAAGGATTGGATCTGGCTGCAAACCTGAATGCTCACTGGTCAACAATTTGTGGTTGACAACTCTTTAATCGTGGTTAACCCTGCTCCAAAATGGACTTAATGTTATAATTAGTATAACCTGATACTAGCAACTGAGCCCATAAAGGCATCAGGGAAGTGATTTTCTATTCAACCCCAAATCGTTTTCAATCTCCAGGGCGCCCCCTGGTGGCCAATAAATAGAAATCCGTAATGTTCTGTGTTGGATTTGCTTTTAAGAAACATCCATCGTTTATACCGACCCACACAATTTGCACTATTAACTGCCATTTTTGCATTTCTTCAGTACAAGTGCCTATATTTCACTGACATTTGGTCACTAAAAGCTGCTGGTCTGTTCCTGTTTTGACACCCCCTAACGTAGACCAATTTCCAGATTGAATATGTGAAACATGATGTTCAATGAGGCTAAAAACTAGCGACTGAGATCTTTAAGAAATCACTTACTGATGTCATAGAGCAAGGGAGTAGTTGTCATTTTCCCATTGAGACCTACACAATCTAAATTCTTTCTGCAACGAGAATAGTTGCCCCCTGCTGGTCAATCAGTTACATTTCAGCTTCACCCTTCAGACACAGTGGCTAACCTCTTTCATCTACTTTCAGCTAATATAAACAAAACTGAGCCACACTATGAAAATGACACTCATATGAAAAGATTGTTACATTTAATAGCATTTCTAATAAGTGACATTTTATATGAAGTTTAATAAATAAATATTTCAGTGCTTTAAACACCATTTCCATGATGATTCAGATAAAGTCAGATTAAATATTTTCTGCTTTTTTGCGTTACTTGCGTGCAAAACGGTTTAATCTTGTGACACAGGTGCTAATTAAAGAACTATAATTAAAATAACTGAACAATAAAAACTGCACCTTCACACACTTTGCATGCAACACATTAGCTTCACTGTTTTGCTTTTTTTTTCTCCACTCCGTGCATCCAGGTCATTTTTTGTAGTAGTAAGGGCCAGCCACGTGACAGCGGAGAAGTGTTAACACACACTGCAGTGATTAGAGTACCTGGGGGTTCAAATTGGGTGGTTGATGAGCTGGTCCAAAAAGCCATTGGGTTATCTTTGAAAAGCCTAAAATCCAGCCCTAAAGGATGGTAGGTTGTTGAGTGAAGAGAGACTAATTGTGAGGCTGGTGTCATAATCAGAAAATGCCAAAATTGACTGAAAAATGTGAAATACTGTAGCTGTGCAATGACTGATTTGATAAAAATGTTATTAGCCCTATAGATACCTAACATATGCGCAGTATAGTCACAAGAATTTTTGTCTCTATAAAATTTCCACTAAATGTGCATGTTTATCTTATGTATGAATAAAATAAAACAAAACAAATATAATGGGCAGCATGTCGAAGGAGGAAATGCACTTTGTGTTTCAGTTAAAAATAAAAGTTGTGGGCAATGATGAAGCAATGAGATGCAGATGAAATAGGACGATCGGGTAAAAATGAAATGAACTGAAACTGTTGAGATACTCATTCAAAAGTAATGCAAACATAATTCAGACCCCCCTTTTTTCTTCTTACCTTTCTCTGGGATTTTGAATGCAGGAACTTGAAGGGAAGTCTTGGCAGTATAACCAGAATCGTTGGCTTTCAAACCAGATGCTGTAGATTGCTCAGGTTCAGGATGAGATTTAGGAGTGCCAAAAATCTTCTGAAGGGTATCAGTGCCAAAAACAAACTTTGGGGGAGACACCACAGTCTTTGCGGGATTGACAGGACTCTGTGACGCAGATGCACTTGGTCCAGTGTCTGTAGGAAGCTCAGTACGTTCCTTAGTCGCCTCTTCAAGAACGGCAATGGCTGCTTTGCCACATACAGCTGGAGTGGTCTTTGCAGATCCTGGTGTTCCACTGTCTTGTGGTCCAACCACTCTAGAAGTCACTGGAGTCATGAGTTCTTTTTTTCCCTGAGCAACCTTGGCCTCCTCAAAGACTTGTTTGAATGTATTTGAGGTTTCCTGCAGCTTGAATCTCACAGCCAGCTGCTCAAGCTTGCCCTCTCCTTCCTCAGCAAAGTCCAAAGCACTCCAGACCCAGGCCTTCTCTGCACCCTTCATAGGTTCCAGCTTCATGATTGGACTAATCCAGTGGTTGGCACAGATCTTCAGCACCTGATCCCTTCTCATTACCAACCTCGCTTGTTTGTTGTCATAATTCTGCAAGATCTTGAGGTCTCCAATTCCTCTCTCCTTCCACTGTTTTGACTCTTTATCATAGCGATATAGTTTGGCTCTGTGACTGAAGACCACCTGCTCATTTTCCTCTCCTGTAGAAGTCTCCACCAAATCTGGCAAGGGGACCACAGGTTCAAAGTACTGGCCGTCCCGCTCTTCATCCTGGGTGACATCCTGCTCGTCATCAGTACCCACTGAAGCTCTGCTCTGGTTGAGCTTAGCAGGAGACTTTGAGGGGCTGATGCCAGGTTGGAAGCTGAAGCTGAACCCACCAGTGGATTCCCCAAAGCGGAATAGGTTCTTTCTCAGGGGGCTGCTGGCAAGGGGGGAGGCATAGACCGACGAGTCAGCCGTGTCATCTAAAGCGTCTTCTCTGAGGTCGTAGTTGTCCCACTCCAAGGTAGGGCCGGTGGTATCACCTTGGGGCTTGATTACAAGGCTTGAAATGTCACCGGCTGTTGTAATGTCTCCCTGTGTGTCATTGTCTTTTATCTTTGTTTTCTCATCAGTCAAAAATGATTTCAGGTCTTTCAAACCAGACTTCATTTCCTCTGCCTTCTGAATGAGGTGTGCTGTTCTGCCTGTGTCAACCAGCTTGTGGGGGGTTTGTAGAGGGATGTCCAAGAGAAGTCTCTGACACTCTTCAAACTTTTCCTTAAACTCCTGAGCAAGCTCAGGGCTTTTAAACTTGGCAGCTAACTGTTCGAGTTTGGCATCTCCATCAGAGAAGTCATTGGCCATCCAAATCCAGGCTTTGTCTGAGCCTGCCAGGGGTTTAAGGTTCATCGTGGTGGTGATCCAGTGGTTGGCACAAACCTTCAGAACTTGTTCCCTTCTCATCAGCACCCGTAGCCGACCATTTGTAGTGTTTTTCAGGAATTTGAGAACTCCCACACCACGCTCTTTCCATTGACTGGTACCCAAGTCAAATCTGAACAGTTTGACACGCTGAGAGTAAAGAACCTGTTCATCCTCCTCCCCAGTTACCAGGTCCACCTTCTCAGGCATCTGGATCACTGGTTCGAACTGGATGTCATCATTTTCCTCTGTTTTATACATATCATCATCCTCCAGTTCATTTGAGGCCTCTGTCTTGGTGGGGGTTGCTTGAAATGATGTGAACAACTGCTCACCTGCTCCAGAGAAACCTTTAAATTCTGGATCTTTTGTGCCAAACTGAAAGTTTCCTCCAGCAGATTTAGCCAAGTCTGCAAAACTGAATGTATTTGCTTTTCCGGATATTAATGGATTTTGTTCTTCCTCTGTTTCTTCTACAGAGGGTGTAGAAACAGTTTCTTTCTCCTTGTGCTTGTCAGCTATACTTTTGAGCATACTGGAGGCTGACCCAGATTGAGTCTGATTATCATTTGAAAGGGATTCTTTTGGAGGCTCTTGAACACCAAACTTGAAGCCACCAGGTCCAATGGGCATTGAAAAAGAGAAGCTCGACGAACTGACTGTACTAGATCCACTCTGAGGAGCTTCAAATTTGAAAGAACCAAGTGAGCTTTTATCTTTGCTCTGACCAAACTGAAAGGTGCCCCCACTTACAAAAGGTATTGTAAATCCAGTTGTAGCAGGCTGACTTGATGAACCCTTTGTTCCAAAGGTAAATTTTGAGGAGGACGATGAGGAACTAGTGCTGCTTGTGGTTTTAGCATTAGGATTTAGGGTCTGACAGGACACACATTTATCAGCAGAGGCTTCATTTCTCACCAGACAAGTGTCGCAGTCCCATTCTCCATCCTTCTTACCAAACCTAGCTGCTAAAGATGCATTCTCATTTGGAGCTTTGCAGGAAACACATTCAGCAGCTGATGCATCATTTCTGACCAGACAGGCATTGCAATCCCACTGCCCATCTTTCTTTGCAAAATCAGCTTGTGGCCCCGACACTGTTGGAAGATTTGACCCTAATGAAGCCCCCTCTGTTGGCTTAGCAGCAGGGTTTGGACTTCCACAGGATACACATTTACTAGCAGAGGCTTCATTTCTTACTTCACACACATTACAATCCCACTGTCCAGGCTTCTTACTAAACTTGGCAGCAACCCCAGCAGAGTCAACACTGGACAGAACGGGCTGTGCTGCAGGTGCACCAGCAGCTGTTGCAGTTTGTGCTGTGGCAGCTGTTTTAGCCGAGGGTTTAAGAGCTTTGCAAGAAACACAACTGTCTACATTGGCCTCATTTTTCATAGAACATGATTCACAGTCCCACTGCCCTGGTTTGCTGGTAAGTAGGGCTCCAAAGCCACCAAACGTACTGGAACCAGTGTCAGCAGGTTTTGAGGAGCTGAGACCGAATGTAAATGAAGAGGCTACTGAAGATCCAAAACCACCAAATCCAGTAAATGTGGAGCCAGAACTACTTGGTTTTGATGAATCAGTGCCAAATTTGAATGTAAAAGAACTAGGTTTAACTTCCCCAGCAGCCTGAATGTCTGGCTTTGAAGAGGCGTTGGGATTAGGGCTTTGACAGGATATACACCGTACATCTGTGGGTTTATTTCTTACACAGCACACAGAGCATTCCCATTCTCCTTCTTTCAGTGCAAACTGGGCTGCAATCGATTCAGAATCTTTCAAGGTTTTTTCTTTCGTCTCCTGTTGATTTGCCTTGTCAGGTGATTTCAGTACAGTTTTCTGGGCTTCCTCAAACTTGGCTTTGAAAAGTGCTGCCTCATCTACAGTTTTGAAACGGATGGCCAGCTGTTCAGGTTTAGGCTCCTCATCTGCATAATCAATAGCATTCCACACCCAAGATTTATCAGAGCCGGCATTTGGTTTCAGCAACATATCCGGCATTATGTAGTGATTTGCACAGATCTTAAGGACCTGTTCCCTTCTCATTAAGAGGCGGACCTTCCCTTTAGTGCTGTGTTTTAAGATTTTAACATTGCCGATGCCCCGTTCCTTCCACTCTTTTGTCTCTGTGTCAAATCGATACAACTTTGCCCTGGTGCAGAAAATCTCTTCCTCTTCTTCCTCACCCGTTTTCACATCTACCTTATCAGGAAGAGGGACAATAGGTTCAAAGTGAGGCCCATCTTCATCCTCCTCAGCACGAGTGCTATCATTGTCACTCTCCACTGCACGTTCCTGCTCTGCTGTAGGCTTCGACGTTCCAAACACTGGCTTGGACATGTCTCCAAATTGAAATGGCTGATCCACCTTCCCAAACAGACCTCCAGTGGCTGTGCTCTGCGCAGAATCAACAAATGAGAAGCTGGTAACATTTTTGTTTCCAAAGGTGAAGATGCCCGTTTGGGTGGTGGGCTGTTCCTGAGTTTGTGGTTTCTCTGGAACGGTGTCTGTTTTACTGGGAATGTCTGATGTGAGAAGACCAAGCAAACTTTCACTGTGCTTATTTTGAGAAGCTGAGAATGTAAAATCACCATCATTGGATTTAAAATTGGAGTTGAATTTAAAAGCAGGTGAGGGTGTTGACTGGGCAGCTACACCTGTACCAAAACTAGGCACTCTGGGGACTTCAGCAGGTGCCTGCTGGCAGAAGGAGAGCTTTCCAAAGTCCATGGGCTTTCCCTCAATGCTCTTTGGTTGTTGAACAGGGACTACAGGTGGCTTGGTGAAATAGCCAGGTTCAGGTAAGGTAGGGTTACTGGTTTGTTGGGTAACACTCTGGCCATAATAATCTTCACCATAGGGTGAAAGAAGACTTGTGGCTGGTGATTCAAACCGCAGAGGTGCACCAAAGACTTGTTCTTGGGGAGGGTAGATGCAGGCTGGGGCTGTCTGCAGTGGAGGTGTATGCGTGGGCTGCTGATAGCCATACATATGCTGCTGAGGTGGCATGCGGTTTACGCCATACATTGGGGTCTGTGTAAAGATAGAATAAAAATAAACTTAACAAACTCTGGTTTTTTAAAAGCATTAAAGCTTGTTCAGCATTAAAATAATGATTACCTTGGTGGGGGTTACATTTGCTGCTGTGCGCAAGAGATACTGAGAGTTGTAAGCTTGTGACTGATTGTAGTACACAGAGGGGCCTGTGGTGGCAACTTAAAATTAAAAAAGAAAGAAAAAAAAAGACATGCAAAAATGTTTTACGTCACTAAACTGCTTTGGTAAACATGGCCAAGTAAATTAAATCTTGTGTTTAAATATAAAATTAATCATATTTCAGATCCATGTATCATACTGACCTGTTAGGGGGGCTCCATGATAGGACTGAACCGGGGTAAATGGTTCCTGCAGGCCCTCCGCTCCATAAGTCTCGCCATACATCTTATGGTGAGGAGAAACTGCAGTCCCTGATGAGTTGTGTCTCAGATCATGAACCTCATTCTGTAAAACAGGAGCATCTTGTGAACTCACTCAATCTGAAATGTATTCATTTAATGCAAACTGAAAGTAACACAACAAGTAACAGTGATCACTGTTTGAAAACAAAGGACAAACTACAGAAGGTTATAAAATATTATCTTAAAAATGAATTCTGACCTTAAGGGCTTCTACTTGCTGGCACAACATCTGAAGGAGACTTTTCTGGTCCTCCACCCAATGAGGTTGTGTTTTGGGAGAAATCTAAACAAATTATGTAAATGAATTATAATAATAGTAATTGATTTTTGTTTGATTAAAAACACAGAAACTGAGTCAGTTTAAATAAATAACAATCTGGACCTACCAGTCTTTTTGAAGGAGAAACAATGCTTTTGTTAGGAGAGGGAGTGGAGAACTTAATGTGGGATATGGTTGCACTGGTTTCTGCAAGATGAGCAGGGCTGGAGTGGGCTGGTCCTCTTAGACCCCCCTCTTCCTTCTCATCCTCTTCATCCATGACCTCCCCGTTCTCCCCCAGCTGCTGGTTCACATCATTTAGGAGGTCCACAACTTCCTCCATAGACACAGGCAGCTGAGAAAAAAAAAAGGTTTAGACTTTAATTTCACAGTGCTTCTACTTTATTTTTGTTTTTTTTTTTTGCTAAAGTGTCACAAAAATTTATAGTTTTTGTTTTTTGATTCTTCAAAATTGGGACTTACCTTTTCAATGTCATCTGCATTGGCGCTGTAGATCTTTGACAGGTATGCCCTGAACTTTCTCAAGAACATGATGCACCTGTCTTGAGTCTCCTCAACACCATTGCTGGCCTCTTCCGACAGCCGCTGATAGATCTGCCAAAAAATAAATAGTTAAAAAAAAAATCACTATACATTCTAAAATAATAAAATATAACACCTCTGCAAGTGTTAGAAGCACTAACTTGAATCATCTGAAACCACATAACAGTGGACTGTATGAGGTTTAATAGTCAATATTCTTTGAAAATCTGATTTTTTTTAATTTATTGTTTTAAGCGTTAGACTTGGACACAAAAATGTGTCTAAAACAAAAAAAACATAGTACCCAAGTGCTTCTTGTGGTTTGAACAATAAATATCCATTCTGAATCAAATACAGCTTATCCATGTATATATATTTTTTATGCTTACCTGAGCTAAATGCCAGATGGACGACATGTTATTGATGGTTTCCAAGGTAGAAATGGCCTCCTCTGTTTTGCCTTCAATGTCAAGAAGAACTGCATATGCTATCCTTGCTTCCTCTTCATAACCTTTCACAGAAGAAATCTGAAAGGAACACAAAACATTAATTTATGAACCAACGTGATACATGTTGATTCTCTCACACTGCAATTCCTTAATCTAAAAATAACTTCTATTAATATGAGGAGATAAAATTTGCTATGGATAGTTTGTGGGATTTATACAGACCCAATGAGGTGCTGACCTGAAATCCTTTACTGAAAATCACACAAACCTTTCTGACCTAAAACATTTCTTAGATCTTAAAATCAATTACACTTCTGGATTAAATGCAAATGAAAGCATTTCACTACAATATGTCACCACAGCAAGATCATCAAACAAAGAGGTAAACTCAAACTGATTTTCAGGTATAGCTGAAAGTGTCAAAGTCTTTAAGGAGTTTGCCTTAGGCTAAACATGACAACTCTTCTCTACTTGGGTGCAAAAGTAAAACGAAATGAGAACATGATTAACCTGAATATCTTTGGAAGGAAAGTGTATAAAGAGAGGGTCAAGAGGTTCTGGTATACTGCGTCTGTTTTTGATCTTCTCCAGCAGTGGAAGGGCAACTTTCCAGTAGTGGACACTGCGGCCAATGTACTCCTTCTGGTCATAGTAGGAGTTCACTCCATCCCCCTGGTTATTTAAAAAGAAAACCAAACAAACAAACAAACAAAAAACCCACACACAGAAATTGAGTCTGGCACATGAGCAGGATGGTACACAGAAGCTTTTGTCACAACTCCTTTCGGAGTGGTTTTAAATCCAGCAGACATGCAGCTAAAAAAGTGGCACATGTGGCTGTTTGGACATCTTGCACTTAACTCTGTTTAGCAGCTGCAGACTGAGTGACAGAAAGGAGCAGGTGTGAAAGCCGAGAGAGCTCTGCGTTACCTACATGCTTTTAACTGTCAGTGCAACTTGTGACTGTAGATGACTGCTGTCTTTTTAAAGCATATGGACTTAGTTACTAACAAAGTAAGTATTAAATAAAGGAAGTTGATGACATTCATGAAGCACAGTCAGAATATGCTGGTTTTCCCATTATAAGCTACAATACAAGGAGTACATAGGTACAAGGGACTAAGATGAAGATTGCTGAATGCCTTATTTGATAAAAGGCATTCAAAAAGAGTCACATTAGAATCTTAATCACTTTACCATCTGGCAACTCACTGAGCTTAAGCAAACAGTGTATGCATCTGTGTGTGTTTCTGTACCGTCTGGCTAAGACACTGAGCCCAGTGGATGACCAGCGCTGGTTGAAGCCCATGTTTTTCTCCAGCTCTCAATGTGCTCAGCCCATGCTGCACAATCATTCGCAGCTTTCCCGACACACCAGGTCTGCAAAGCAAAAGGCCACACATCAAAAACACTGAATGTATGAACATAGCGAATAATAGGACTATAAATGAATTGCAGTTAAATGTTAATGTACTCTGTTTTGATAGGTTCATGTCACTTATTGAAATAAAATGAGGTTTTAGAAATGTATTTTTAAATGAGTTTAGCCCTGTTAAGTAAAGTTTTCAAAGATTTAAAACAGACTACAGATAATGATCACTGACTTAAACCATTTTGGGAAAATACTGCAGAAAAGATGGCTAAATCCATCAAAAACCAATTTGAAAACCAGAATGGAGAGTTGTTATGCAATTATATGAATCACAGAGCTAAACATACAGGAACAAGACAACACTAATTGGAAACAAACTAGACTCAAATCGGGAGAGATCCTCAAAATAGTGTTTAAATCAGTTTAAGTAAACACAAGATAACCAATCATGACCCTTTTGCTTCTGCCATAGTTCCGGATGTTTTTCCATTTGGCTCTCGGCAGCACTAGTACTCACGCTGCTCGTTTGTGAATGAGGCTGTAGGTGGCATCCCACCACTCCCTCTGTCTGTCAGTGGTCAAGAGGCGGAGGAGAGGAAGAGGGAGGCAACGAGGCTCAAAGAGCTGCTGTTGTTGTGACTGATTGACTCCAGCGCTGATCTTTGCTGTCTCCTGAAGCTGACAGTGGCTGCAGAACACCACACCATATAGAAACACCTTGATGGAGCAAACAAGAGAGAAAAAAAAAACTTTAATATTGAAAGAAATACAAGAACAAAACTGTGTTTATAAATTAAAAGCAGTGCTGCTGGCCTATGGAAGTTTTATTTTACTTCATTCTGTCTCCTAATTCCTTTGCACAGCCTGCTATAAGTAAAGTGCCAATATAAGTTCATGAAAATAAAATAAAACAGAAAAACTGAAAAATATAAACTGTTCTCACAACTCCAGAAGTCCAAGATCCAGATTTCCTCTGAAGGAAAACATTTTGTCTATTCATACATTCTTTGGTGCTTTAGCCAGCAGGATGTTTACAGATTATGTTATGATCAGTACACAGAGCAGGAGCAGCACCACCTTACCTCTAGGTCCAGCAGGCAGATTGACTCTGGCGCATTGGTATCTAATTTAGAAGTTTCCAGCGTAAGCCGAGGAAAGAGCTGCTGTAGCCATTCCCGCAGCGGCGGTCTTTGGTCCAGAAGGTTCCACTGGAGTCCCAACCAGCTCAGATGTTGCAACTGACCGCTGTGGAGCAAGATGGAGCCTAAAGAGAAAGCAGCAAAGTTATTATACTATTCACTACTAAATGCTTCTTTAACTTCAGGGGAAAACAAACAAACAGAATTGATTTTCAGTATTCAGGCAGCCAAGTGGTTTGTACCAGTGTCCCATTTGGCCAGTTGAGAGAGCTCTGGAGCCATGGCAGTAAGGGAATGAATGTCATCATTGGCGATAAAAGACAATCCAGCAGAGGCCTGCGGACCCCGCAGGAGGTCAAATAGAGAGTCCTGACCACTCCGGTTCCCAAAAGCCTCCACCACCTACCAAGAGAAAAAAATAAAATAAATGAAACACTGTCGCACAAATGCTTGATGTTAATGTTGACATAAGAACACTTTAGTGATAATCATGTGAAATCACATATAACCAAGGTCAGACCTCGCTGATCAAGGCAGATGAATCTGTGCTCAGATTGAACAACATGTGGCCGGCCTGGCTCTGTCGGTCATTCGCCAGCAGCTCCAGAAGCTGTGGGGCTGTCTGATCTCTTTTGGTCACTTTTGGCTTTGGTCTGGGGACCTGGAGGAAGAACAAACTTTGATAAAAAACAAAACTCCATAGAGTTCAATGAAAGACCACAAACTAGGTCCTGAACAAGTTTATAGCAATGTTAAGTCCTTCACCCTTTGCAAGTCAGGTAAAAAAAAAATAATTTAGTTAAACAGGGACAGCACAGTTGTACGATAGTACAACTACTGGAATATATTTAAAGTAACGACATAAAAAGTAATTTATGAATCTCTTCATTTGGTATGTCACTACCTGATACGCCAGTAGGTAGCACAGTGCAGCCAGGTCACGAACAGCCCTCCAGGTTTTTTGGCGATCCTGAGCCAGCTTAAGCAGCAGTGTGCCTGCATGCAGGTAGAGGTGCCCTCTCATCTCCACAAACACCTCATGGAGCTCGTCCGCATGGCAGCCTGCAATGCTGCTCAGATCCTGCATAGCTTGGTCAAACCTACAAGCGCAATGCAGATGAAGAGTTTACAAAAAGGTTCAAATGCTAAAAACACAACTAACAACAACAATGTAAGCCTTTGTTGAAACAGCTGCAACAATTTGCCTTTTTGATTTGTAAATAGTCGCAGCACGAGACTTATTTGATTCTCTTTCCTGTAGATCGGGGTGCAAACAACGCCGCACACAGCTACAAACTTCCAGAGGAACAACCTGTTACACCTAAACAGACTGAACTTTTACTGAAGACCAGAACTAAATGGGATTCAATTACATTTTATGAGGTTGGCAAGGTTTTCTGACATCCGTAATGTTTGAGAAAAAAATCTGAATGTTAACGTTTAACCTTATAACTTTTTTTTTTTTTACTTTAATACAATGACACGTGGTCACCAGAATACACAGGAGAAATTAGGTTTTGGTGTAAATTACTCCTTAATTTACAAAAAACCAAACAACCAAAAAGCCTCTGATTTTAGTCCAGTTCTCTTGATTTCATGCCTACAAGTTTAACAATCCAGGACCTGACTTACTCTCTAAGTGCATCTAGACTTGGCTGCACACTGCTTTCAGATAGTGTGATTCTCAGCAGGCTGCAGTGGGCCAACAGCAGCTCTCTACGAAGACATCGACTCATCTTCTCATTGCTCAA
Organism: Etia nguti; assembly: GCA_015106755.1. Classification (NCBI taxonomy): domain Eukaryota; kingdom Metazoa; phylum Chordata; class Actinopteri; order Cichliformes; family Cichlidae; genus Etia; species Etia nguti. The sequence continues at coordinate 28,831 of VUQG01012326.1, forward strand.
GACGCTGGGCTGAGCCAGGTACTCCTAAAACAAAGGTCATACACTCTTTAGAAAAGTTTATGCAGTTATAAAAGGTGAGAAGAGGAGTATAATAAAGAACCAAAATAGAAGTACTTATAGCATACTGGTCCTGCCTATTCAGGTACACTTTGCACTAGTGTCCTGCTAAATTAAAGTCCATGCTGACCTGCAGTGTGCGCTCCACCTCAGTGTACCAGTCCAGACTGTTGCGCAGCATGGCCCTTTTCTCAGCAGCCAGGCAGTGTTTAAACGCCTCTTCCAGCCGGCCATCCTGACGGAACAGCTGAACCAACTTCACGTTCACGTGGGCGTCAGCCGGCCGCGCTGCCAGCTCGGTCTGAAGGAGGTCGAACAACCGGTTCCAACCCTGCTGACCCTGACGACTCAAAAGGCGCTCCTAAAAGCAGCAGCGCCAATGAACAGAAGACATTCAGTGTGGCATTCTTTCCACTTTTAATTAAGTTGTACCCTCTTCTTGGACTGTTTTTGTAAACCTAAATGACATTAAAACTCCCACTCATGAAAACTGGAAATTTTAATTTAAGAATATTAAGCAAAGTGATGGACGGAGCAGACTGTGAACTAGACAACTGTTGGTTAAACAACCTAAAAGAGTGTGATTAAATTACTTCACAGCTGACAAAGTCAATGTTTAATGGATGTTACTGGAGCTAAAGAAGAAAGGAGGAGCTTCACCTTAAGGTTGAAAACTGCCGGGGTTCCTGGTAGCAGCTTTGCAGCTTTCTCCACCCAAAACTCTGCCCTGCTGTCACACTCCTGCTTACTGACAAGCAAGTCTGCCACCTTCAGCACCAGGTCTTTCTGAGCTGGGTTCAAATCCACCGACCGCTGCAATAAAACAGAAGAAAAAACTCAGAAAAACATTTAGTCTGAAGCTGAACATATGCATCAAAAGCTCTGCCAGTTTTTTTCTCTCCCCCTGCTTTATGCTAAGAAATTAAAAACTCATCACCTCCTCTTCTTTCTCACACTGTGATGATTATTAATTTCTTTATTACAGCAGTGACTGGAGCCGTTTACGTCCAAGAAACAGGTTGCACTACAGTCAGCCAACTGTGCATAAAAAACCCTGTGTTTTAACAGAGACCAGTGGGCCATTTTCACCTCCCACAGGTGGAGAGAGCACAGCTTGAGTGCATTTAAAGATTGGAAATGTACAGCAATTATATAGCTGATAGTGTTTTGATGAGTCTCAGCACTGACTCTAAATCACTTGTTTTAGATCATTAACTGAGAACCAGCTTCATTATAGTACACATCAGTTTTAGTGTTCAGGTGCAAATCAATCAGTAAAAAACTCCCTCAAGGTGAGTTTAATGTTCTTAAAAGTTACTGCTACAAGAAGGGAGACCAAATAAAATCACAATTTATTTTTCTGTCATCATTCATCTTCTAGATTTGATACTATAGCAATAAAACCTAACAGTGCCTTTGGGAAGCTGATTATTGATTCCTGAATGTCAGAGTGAGCTTGGTGATTCATCTTTTAAAAAGTAAAACAACAAAGAACATTTAGCATTCAGTTTGATAGACTACCTAGTGGATTTAAAAAAAAAAAAAAAAAGACACACACCAAAAGGCAGACAGAAATCACATCTAAAGTCTTGTTGTTTGCTATGGGAAATGGCCCATAGTAACAAAGAGGATAGTTATTTTTAACTATTATTTTCATTCATCACAACTAACCAAATTTATTCAAAGTGCATGTGGGTAATTTCCCTTTCGTGTCCAGGTAGAAATACCAGTTTGGTTGGCCCATTTAAATTGGTGTATGCATATATCAGCAGTTGCACAGACAGCACTTACAGAGCAGTTTTTAAACCCGCACACATATTCACTTATGTACATAGACAATTGGAGGAATTTTAGGTCAACCATCTTTCTGATTTCTCAAACAAAAAGACACTGAATCTGAAAATCAGAGATTGCAACTGACAGCAAATACAAGGTTCATTATTTTGTCCTTTAAACAATGTTTCCTCATTTCACACCTGACTCTTATGATTTTCTGAACCACATTCTGACACAACGCTTCCAATGAGATGTTCTTTTTACCTTGTAACATCCAACTGCTTTGTTGATGTCTCCCTCTCTCTCGTAGAGCTGTCCAAGGAACTTGTGTGCTTTAGGATCCCTCTCCTGGACCTTGAGATAGTCTGACACGTGCCTAGGAAAGCATGAAAGACAAGAATTACAAACAATATAACAACACACAAGCACTGGGTCAAACAATGGAGAATCTTACATGCTTACCTTTTTGCAAGTTCATATTCCTTTGCTTCAAAGTACAATTTAGCAAATAAAAACCCTTTGACTGGCTTCTGTGGAGAGAAAATATGTGGACCAGCATAAGGAAATTGATTCATCTTGTTATGATAGTGAGAAGGTGCAATTACACATGTCCTGAAGAGTTATCTGACTTACTGGGATTTAAATACTCACCAGTACTCAGTACCTGCTTAGTAACGGTACCCAAACCCAAAGGTCCATTTTAGCCAGAAAAAAAAACATGCACATGGCGCTGCCAATGCCTAGTTAAATCATGCGCGTCTATAATTTTTATAGATGGTTCAAGTAGTTTGTTAACTGGAAATACATCAGAATAATGAAAGATATTTTTGTTCATTATCCAGTTTTGATCAACTGATCGGCTCCGTAGTACCCCACCCCCCCAAAAAAAACCCAAAACATATTTTTCCTGAGGTATTAAGTAAACTGTAGTTTTGGGAAATTATTCCTCCAAGAGGCTGAGTAACATCTTAGCCATCGTGATTACAGCATTACCCATTGTCAGATTTACTGCTAGCTTCTCCTACCCACCACACTACAACTATTATCACTGACTTTTTCAGTTTCAGATGAACAACGTTGAATAAGTTGATAGTAGATAGTGCTCTTCTGGCTATTCCACAGACCCTTTTGAAAACAAAGAGCGCAACCTTAGCACCAAAACTGTGGAACAGTTTACCTCGCCCCCTACGCACTATTGACTCTGTGGCTTCTTTTTAAAAAAAAAAAAACCAGCTGAAAACTCATCTATTTAGACAGGCATTTGGGTAATGCTCTTGTGTAATATGTTGTTTTTGTCTGATGTATTTTTAAATTCCCTGTAAAGCACTTTTTAAAAATATATTCCCATCTTAAAAAGTCCTATATAAATAAATTTTACTTACTTACAAATCACACCAACATTTCATTTGTGTATGTTTGTTTAGGACGATTTCACTGATGAGAATACAGGTTTAAGCTCTGGACAGAATGACACCCAATCTTGTGATTTAATTCTTCAGGCAAATGCCTCCAGACTACACACATTACTGTACACAACAACATGCACAGGAGGCATTTAACAGGTATGTGTGCAGTAGTGTGAATCTATCGTCAAACAAAACTACATTTTGGGCTCTACTGGTGCAACCCCACAAATGCAATTGGGCTAGACTGTTAATCTCACAATACCAAGGTTTCTCCTGACTCAAAACAAGCCTCTGGGAGGGTGACTATGCATGTAAGCACAACTGGTCCACAAATAATTAAGACAGAGTCTGTGTTGCCTTACTTTATAGAGGTCCTTGCATTTTTTAAAATTACTTTTGATCATTAGCGACACAAAGTGTATTCTAAGCTTGAGTACATTAAACTACACACAACATCAAAGAAAAACCACAATCCTCATGACTTTACTTTGATGTAAGACCAAATTATCGTTGGAATTACGCAAAAACAAAACCCTGACTAGGTAAAGCAACTTGAGAGCATGGTTAGGACCACTGACCACATGGCACCACATTTGCTCAAGTAATTGACTGATCGACTAGCATATTATGCGGCCATGTTGTAGATATGTATAAGCAATTAAACCAACATCTTCAGCTGCAACATTAAAAGGATATCTACAAAACAAATTATCACGATCTCATAATAACACTAACATATATTTCTGTATTCTACTTTGTCCTTTCAGTATACTTTCGAGCTACTCACTATTAGTTAAGCATCTTTCAGACTCTTGAGCAGTGCTACTTTTCACATAATACCTCTGATACAGATAAGCCTGAATTCTGATGCATTCAATGTTTTCTTACACTGTATTTACTTCTCATCAAATTTTCTGTGGGTGCAAGAGTTTCCCCCGTGACATCCCATCCAAATAAATGATAATTTAAAAGAACAAAAACAAAACAAGAAACCTTGGAACTGTGCCTGATTAACAGACAAGCCTGTTTGCAATGAAGCTAAAACCAGCAGTATTTGAACAGAGTTAGGCTTGCTGCTCCTGATACGAGGAACCAACGAGCATTTTTATTATTGTCTTAACTGAAACCTCGCTTTTCCAGAGAAATGAAACTTACACAACCTATCCAACTAGCGTTGTCTCGCTGTCGTGGCTAACTAGCATAGCTGATTAGCTGGCGCTGCTCAAGGGATCCCATGCCGCGCATTTTCCCCGAGTATAAAGGGGAGGACACGACGGGGCGTCATCACGCCGGCCGGTTAGCTACAGTCTTTACGACTAGCCAGGGGGACGGAGGTTACACAGACAACGACATATGAGCCAACCGAAATATCGTCATCTTAATTAAAAAAGCAACGAGTGCTCATTGAACATGTGTACAGGTCGTACCTCATACCGGCTGATCTGACATGATGGCAGCAGCATGCTAACATTAGCCTCGGCGGGCTTAACTTACCTCTTTGAGTAAGGGAGAGGAACTCTGTACTGAGGAAACGTAACGGTCCACTTCAGCCTTACTTCGTCGCATAGCTTCCAAGGTCAATGGCTTCTACAGCGGCTGAATGTGATACATAGAAAACCAGAAATTCACTAAATATTTCAAACAAAACTGACGCTAACATCAGCTCGCCTGACGTTAACTCCCCATGGTGGTATTGCGCAGTCTCAATACCATCAAATGGCAGCTGTCACGTGACTTCTTAACCAATGAGAACAAGAATTCAGTTTGACGCAGACTGACGCATTTCAGTTTGAAGGGTTCTGTTACAAATACCCGAAAATCCTAATATCTCCAACAATTAAGCCTTAATCCTTACTTTGATAAATATTTTGGCCAAATTTTGTTACATAAATTAAATTAAACTAACAGATTTATCTTTAAACCCTGTATATGTGTAACCAATACTATTAATTTAAACAAATCATGCTATATCATGCCCAGTTTTATAGGCTGATATCTTTGCAATTTTTTGCGTGTCTGTTTCTGTTGTTAAGCTTCAGTCAAGTAGTTTTTAAAAAAACATTTTTTAGTCATCCGTTTTATTCCAAAGTGTTCTCATCAAAACCTCTGCACACCTGAATGAGTAACAGTTGTCAGAGGAAAAACTGTGATATGCAATGCCCATTTGACTTTTATCAGCTACACAAACAAGAACACATACATTCATCATCCGTTATGAACTGAGCATCAGAATGGAGAAGTGATTTGGGTGATTTTGCATGTGACGTGGTTGTTGGTGCCAGATGGAGTGGACTGAGTATGATTTCAGAAACTGATGATCTACTAGGGTTTTTACACATAACCACATCTAGGATTTACTAACAATAATCAGAAAAAGAAAAAATATCCAGTGAGAGGCAGTTCTCTGGGTGAGAATGGCTTTTTGATACCAGAGGTCAGAGGAGACTGGTTAGACTGCTTTGAGCTGACAGGAAGGCAACAGTAAATCAAACAATCACCTGTTATAACCAAGGATTGCAGAAGAGCATTTCTAAATCCACAACATTCTGAACTTTGAAGCAAATGGGCTACAGTAGCACAATACCACACTGAGTGCCACTCCTGTGACCTAAGAAGAGGAAACTGAAGCTACAATTCACACAGGCTCATCAAAATCGTACAACAGAAGACTGAAAATGTTGCCTGGTCTGTTGAGGGTCAGAATTTGGTGTAAACTATATGAAAGCATGGATCTGTCATGGAGAGAGATTACTGGTTTGATCCCAGGAGAAGACACAAATTGTTCAACATGGTTTTAATTGTTTTAATTCTCCAATGTTTCATTGCACAACACCAATAAAAAGATTCGGATTCTTGTGGTGCTGTAATGGTAATTCTTGGCACACTTTGGGCCCTTTGGTACCAACTCAGTATTGCTGAAATGCAGCAGTCTTGAGGATTGTTGCTAATCATGTCCATGCCTTTATGACCACAGTGCACCTCTCTTCTGATTGCTGCTTTCAGTAGCATAACTCTCCTTTTCACAAAGCTCAAATAATCTCTTTGCTTGCTTTCTTCAACATGACAATAAATTCACTGCACTCAAATGGCCTCCACAGTCATGAGATCTCAATCCAATAGAGCGCATTTGGGATGTGTTGGAACAGGAGAACAAATCTGCAGCATCTGCGTGATGCTATCATGTCAGTACTACTCAGCAGCTTGTAAAAGGGCCACCACAGCAGGTAGTTCTTGATTTGGTAGATTTTTGTTTTCTCCTGCGAACAAACCAGTAATCTCTTATTTATTTGATGAAAATGTAAACCATCATTTCAACATGGACCAAAATCTCTCAGAAATGTTTCCAGCACTTTATTGAATTCATGCCAAAGAGATTTAGGGCAGTGCTGAACGCAAAAGGAGGCAGAATATAAATTAAAATATTCCACCTGGTGTACACTGAAGATATGTATTAATAAAACTGATGTTCTTTTGTCTATAAGTATGTATTATCTTGGATGTTGCTTTTCTGTAGTTGATACTGTGCACTGATTAATCTTCCTGCATTTTTTTTAATCTTTACCTTTATTCCCAAAAGTTTTATACTCTACATGATTGTCATTGTACAAACTTACAGCATAATTCTAGTAATAAATATTTAGTCTATCAGTTTATGTTTTGAACTGGTATTTTAATATTCAAACATGTTGCAGTTGTATTTCTAATTGTATTGTGTTAGTTGAATGTGACTGAGTTAGCTAGCATCTGGATATAGCCAGATAGCCAGTTTGCCTTGAACTCTATTGATTTGTGCTCTAAATGTGAAGACCTCTGAAATTAGATGGACGCTGTTTCAGATTATGGTTGTCATATTGACTAATCCTGAGCCTGCTGCTGGTTTCACGTTACACTTTGAGAGTGGCAAGAAGCTGTAAACCAAATAAATCATTACACACACACTGGTAGCATCGACATATGTGTTTATTCCAATGAAGTGTCAGAATGACATTAAATATAATAAGAAACAACTTTCCAAATTTCAAGTTGAGAACATGCACTTTGGTGTGTTAACATGAATAAATCTGCTCGCAAACATTGCAATGATGATATCCAGTATCAGATAAGTATCTGTTTGCACAGAGTCATCTCAGTCCATCAGAGTAGTAAAGTATCAAATAAAACCATGCACTGAACTATTTGTGGCTTGAGGTGCCGAAGTTCTGCCTCACAACAATCAGCCCAGCGGATAGTTTTACTTCTACATGACATAAAGAAAGTTGTGCCATCTGCACTGAAATGCACAGCAGTAACATACACTTCATAATGATAAAATAGTGGAATGTGTTTATCTATACAGCTCGTATTTTAAGCTAAGCTTTGTGATAAAATGCAGCCCATGTGAAACATTCTGCAAGAATGAGACCAGTTTGGCTTTCTTTCCTAAGTGGGTCTGAGCCCCGAGGAAGTCGGTACACCTCCCTAAGAGGATCACTTTCCCTGGATTACAAACAACAGAGGAAACGTTCAAATGTTCAACATCAATCCCACATCTGGTCTCTGTACATGCCACAAGCTGTCATGTTGTAACACACACCGAGTTTGCAGTAACCATTCAATAAATCCTGTGGTTCAGACGCTTGTTATGATCAATATTTGTTGACAGCACATCGGGACGGGGGAGGGATTGTTTTATAGAACACTGACAGGTAACAGTTATTCACTCACATGTATTTAATAAAACAAAATTTCGCCCTCAGCACTTTGGCTGTATTGGATTAATTCAGATTGTAAACGCAAACTTAAAAAAATGCTGAATAAATACCAATTTGCACAGAGATCATAGCACATACAGTAACAAGGCATCCAACATACTGCAGGTGATGGTCGAGTCCACCTCTATAGCATGATGTGTAATATTAAATTGTAGGTACAAAAAAAAAAAAAAAAAAAAAAAAAAATTATTTTTTTTTTTATTTATAAAATAAAAAAAAAATTTTAAAAATAAAAAAATAA
>VUQG01012330.1:2898-17500 GCA_015106755.1 Etia nguti
ATTCTGTGTGAATTTTATGTGTCACTTTCAAATTTCTGAAAATTGACTCTGGATTTTGATGGAAAAAGAGTTTTTGCTTGCCTTACCATCAATGATCCTCTTGACCCTCCAAATGCGTAGTGTGATGATGAGGCTGATGGCGTCCCAGGGGCTGCTGGGCCCATTGGCCACCGTGGATGCCACCATTGGGGCCAGAGACAGCACAATAACTGCACCATCAAACACCTTTTTGGGACAAAAGCAAATACAGAATTAAAACAAGTTCAGCGTACGAGCCATAACTCCATTCCATTAACCCTCAACCCCTGACCCCAGTTCCATGGTCTTGATTCAGCGAGACTCAAATATAAGGCTTATATGTGGATTTTATTCATGCATGCATGTAGTTTTTTGCTGCAGAGGAATATTTTAACATTTTGGTAATGTCCTTATTTACCTAATGGAATTCTTTCTGAGGTTTAGTCTACATGAACAGATGTGATCAAAAACAAAAATAAAAACACCATGCCTTAAAGTGACCTCTTACGACTCTCGGCTACATTTAGATCGCTCCCCGTAAGTCACTTCTAACTGCTTTCAGTAGTGCACTTGCATTTTCACCATGGACCTCAACAAACAAGCAGAAAGGAAACTGTGGTCCCAACAAACTATGTTCAGTGTAATGCGGAAGTTGCAGATTTCAATGAAAAAGTCCCAGCCCAGCCAGAAATATGCACTTCATTTTCTTCGATATTAATGGAATTGTGCGCCATGAAATCCTCCTCCAGTGTCATACTGCCAACGTTAAGTTCTATTGCAATGTGCGGAGGTATCAGAAGAACATTTGATCCAAACAACCTAAACTGTGACATATTTCATTCTGCAGTAAGTTTGCAATAAAGGGCACAATTTTTTTGGACACACCAACACAATCATTGTATATCACCCACTTTATTCACTAAAACCAACTCCCTGTGACTCCTTTTTTGTCCCAAAAATTTTAATTGAGTTAAAGGTTATCCATTTTAATGCAGGAATACCAGCAAACACACAACAGCAAATAACTGGAAAAGGGCATCCAGTGAGAGATTAGTAATAGCAAAGGGTGCTATATTTTGATCTGTCGCAAATGATGCATTGCTCCACAAGAAGATTGCATTAAAGGGAATAACAGCCCACTATCTTTTTTCCTTTTTTAATTTGTTTAATTTAACGTTCTGATCGTACTTCTCATGTGGCTACCGGAAACTGGCTGACACAGCTTAGCACTACTGCTGAAAACAGACAGCAGGCTGTGGCTCTGTCAAAAGGTTAAAAAATTGTCACATAAGCATGAGTCAGGGCTACTAGCAACCTGTTTATATCTCATTTATTTTTGTATGGTTGGTATAGTTTTCTTACCTTGGGCACAGCCAGCTATTTTCAACTGTTTCCAGTATTTCTGTAAACCTCCAGCTAGTGAGTTTTTAGCATGTAGAAACGTCATGTTTACCTTGATGTTATTATTTATACAATCTTTCCATCAACCTCCAGCAAGAAAGTCAATAAGTGAGTTTAAGTGGGAAAGGTCGGTATGGGCATAAATGCAAGAACAGGAGGCTAAATTAAAAACAATAAAAACAAAAACATTAAAAATAAATATTCAAATAAAAAATCAAATTAAACATAACATTCTAAATCTGACATGAAGATTTGCCAGTATAGTAATACTAACCTCAACTTTGTTTTCTATGTAGTCCCAGATCCCAAGAACAACAATTCTGAAGACAGTCTGAGGCAGACAGAGAGATAAAGGGATACTTTAAAATGAATAATTGAGGCAGCATGCTGCTACATGTGAAAGACTCTTTCAAGTCATGTTTACATCCAAAAATTGTAAATATATGTGAAAGAAAGTATTTTCTTCTTAATAGAAAAGTATCCAGAAATAAAAATATAAATTACATCTACATTCAACATCTCACTGGAGGTATTTAGTTACTGCACTTCTACATGATACCTTCCGCTGATAATACTCTATCTGTGGTAAATCTGTTATTGCATAATGATTTCTGATCATGGAAATATGGCATGAAATTTGTGAAAACACATACACGCATATCAAATTCTACTTTATGCTCTGGAAAATGTGGCTGGCTGTAGTACACTGTTAAGCAGGGACATTGATTTACACTCTAATTAGCTAGAGGTGGTCCTGCTAATCCATCATCTGGAGCACATGTTAGACAACAATGCTGGTATCAGGTGAGAAGAGCAGCTGCTCCGCCCACATGTAAGAATTATGTTTTCTGATTGGTGCAGAGGGACCGGCTGGTCCACCTCCTCTTCTGTGATGCCAGTGGGTGCCCTGTGTGCATGGATCACATCACTGTAACCCCATCCCCACTGCTCTGTATGCTCAGCTTTAATTATTGCTCATGCTGGCTCACCGGTAATTAAAGTTTGGGTTAGGGCATTGGGGCTGAGGCTGTCAGGGTAATTGGTTTGCACTGGAGTGGAGGCCTCTGGGCCATAGTCTCCTCTTTATGTTATTTTCATAATCACAAAGTAATGAAAAGACATTACTTTATCCAACAACGGCTTAAATTTAATTCTGATTGTGCTTCCAGGTAGCTTTTTGAAGCTATGGCTTAATAAAGACTAGACAATATTGGAATATAAATGGTAGCAACTACCTACTCTAGTTCCCTTAGGTTTGAACCTGGTTTGCAGTTATGGAGATGTTTCATAGTTTAGCTAGTTTCATTTAATTGTAAATCAACAAGAAAAGTGAGATTTTATTGAATCTTTGCAATTGAAATGTTTCTGTGATTATTGCATTAGCCCAAGAGCAAAGATTTCAGAAAGTAAAAGAGATTATGTTAATGGTGGAACCAAAATGTGACTTAATTGAGAGTAATATACGCATCTTACCTCTGAGAAGAAGAGTGACAGAATGATAAGGCTGATCCAGTGGATAATGCTGGCAAATTGGAACGCATTGGAAACTATTTGGAGAGGAAACAGAATAAATGTTCATTTGCACTGTCCTTAAGGTGCACAGTGTAAGAAAACTTACTGGTATAATCATGTCCATCCATTAATTCACTGTGCTACCAGCATACCCACTTCCTATACTACTAATCTGTTTCTGCACTCTCTTGCCCAATCCCATCTTATTGCCCATCTGCTATTTCTCTTGTGGGGCAGGTAGTGGACTTGAGAACTAGATTACAATAGATCTAAAGTGACTAGAGTCCTGCAGTCCCCACAGCGAGACTCGAGTATCAACAGAGCTGGACGCTGGCCAGTAATCGATGAGGACGGCTGCCTGCTGCCACTGACAAGAATCTTGGTTCATTATCACCTCTATCCATCACTCTCCATCATAACCATTTATCGTCCAGCTCCACAAGCTGTTTGTGTAGTAAGACTACACAAACAGCAAATATGCACACAAAATACAGTTAAATATGGACATTATCACAACAAGTTCAGCAGAAAATTACTGATAGTTTCAATGCTGCCTACAATAAATGTAATGGATCTTTACGGGGGGGTTGTTTTTTAAAATAAATTACTTTATGTACTGAAGTGAAATAGTATAAGAGACAGATTTCAAAGTGCACATATTGATTGTGCAACTGGTAAAACTCTACAACATGTGACCATGAATGTAAACACAATCTAAGTCATATGCATTTATATTAATGGGAAACTAGGGCTTTGTAAACAGCAGCATGTATGTTCATAATGGCATTATTGGAAGACATATTGAGAGGCTTTATTTGGTCAAAAGTACAGATACAACAAGCAAAAATTCAATACAAGTAAAAATGTCAAGTATCTAGTACAGGTACTTATTCTGTAGAAAAATAACTCCTGTTATAATATCATAGTCGCTTATGGTAGTATGTAAGAAGCCCCTTTCTTTTGAAGCTCAGTAAAGTGAAGCTAGTTTCAGCTACTTTAAATACATTATTTACATTACTTATACTTCTGCTTGCTGACCATAACAGGGTACACTTTTTAAAAATTTAGGCTGCATAGCAGCGATGACTGCCCAGGTTGATGTATAGAGAAAGTCCAGCGTAAGCAATAATAAAAAAAATAATGGCACACCTTATATATTTCTGAAACTATATTTCCTTAATGTGATCCTAGCAGAAGGTAGGGCACAGTGCAGACACAGCATCATTGTTTAATTCTCAAGGACACTAAACTGTTTAACTCCCCACTGCTCCAGTGGAGCTGCTACTATATGCCTCCCAAGTGTTTTATGAACGTCACACTGTGTATTAATGGATAAGAATATGCATGCTCAGCAAATTTTTCCTTACATAATAGTACCGGCTAAAACGGGAGAAATAAAAGCACACTGTTTACATTGTAAGAGTTTGGTGTCTATGAGCAGCTCCAAAGACAGGAAAAGCACCACCAGGATAACGCAGGCCACCAGGATACAATTGAAGCCAGCACTGAGCAGACAGACCTGCCACAGGGCCACTCGACGCCCGCAGCACGGCTTCAGCCAGTTGGACCTAAAGGGACAAGGAAGGGGGGGGGGTTAATGCACCATTTAATTTAAATATAAAAAAAGAGTCAGAAGCTTGTAAACACCACAACCCAACCCTTACAGAGATAATAAAAAATGCTGACTTTTTTTTGGCCTTTTTTCAGCTTTATTGATAGATTCAGTGAAGAAACGACAGACAGGAAAGCAAACCGGGGAGACAAGCGGCAAAGGGCCATGGCTCAGACTCGAACCCAGGCTGGCCGCTCTCGGCCATATGGCATATGGGCGCCCGCTCAACGCGCTGAGCTAAACCAGCACCCAAATCCACTGACTTTTTGACTGTGTAGATTTATCCTTTTATCTACTTTGTTTAATGTACAAGGTACAAATGAAAATTTAGGTAAAAAATTAGCACAAAATAAAGTACTGATATGTGGACATATCATGTTTCAAAACATAAGTATATAATTTAGATTTACATTTCTGACTGCAGAAATCTCTGTGACTGATTCCATGAACCCAGTAACAATATTTCAGTAGGTATATGAATATGAACAGCTGAACTCCCCGACATGGCCAACAGAGGGTGGTAGTTTACACTTATGAAAGGTGATGTCTGTTTAAATCTGGGCAAAGTTTGGTAGTGATGGCAAAAGAAAAGTGTAGTCAGAGGGAGCATTGACAGAGAAAAAGACAGTGAAGCTCTGTGAACTAGTGTTCTGACCATCAGCAGTGTGAGGGGAATACTGATGGCCTCCTTTTTACATGGGAATGAAGGGAGTCACTGTAGACGATGCTGCTAATAAGGAGTGATTTCACATGTTTAGCTTGGGACATAAGTTAAAAGTGGTGTGGAATGAAGGAAAAAAATGTAATTAATTTTAATAACCCAGTGTGTGTGGGTTTTCCTTTTTCTTTGGCTACGGCATACAGGTTTCAATAAAACATCAATGTTACTGTATAGAAAATGATAGTCTGTCATATAATTTAAAATCAGACAGACTGGTTTACGTTTAAGATAAAATGACAGATTAACATTTCAATACGTTTCAGCCTAGCTTTATTTTCACTGTAAAAAATCAGCATTTAGGCCACTAGTGTGTCTGGCGAGATAGCCTAATTCTATTTTGAAATAGTGGGATGGTCATACAGATCAGCTACTACAAGGGCTGACAGTAGGAGCTGAGAGAAACAATGCCTTTCACCGGCTCTCCAGCTGGTATGGAAAGTTGGCTCTGCCCACCACCTTTCCCTTCTCCCCATGCTCTGGCATAGAAGAGACAGACATTGGCAGAGCATTTCCCTCCTCTGATCATGTCTTCATTCCTTGGCATGGCACTAATATGAGCTGCAACGGTGGCGAAATGGCTCCATTTTCACCACAGCTTCAAAATGAATTAGCTATATTCACCATAGAAGTCATATCTAAACTCTCCACTTTCCCTGTTTTAAAAAGTTGGAGGAATTCGTGTGTATCCTTGAAATTATTTCTTTTAAACGCTGTGTTAGAAGGGATGATACTGATGAACTCTAGCATAAAAGTCCCTTTTTATCATCTTCTACCAGAAATCTTTGAGGCAAGTATATAGTGTATACTATATACTCACTTCACACATGTGTCTTTTTGGTTATCCGATCAAGTGAAAGTGTTGAAACAGAACTTGCAAAAATTATTATTCACAGTCAAATCGAGAATATCCCTTAAGAAGGAAATCCTAACAAAAACATTTTCAGAGGGCCCCTCTTTATAATTTCCTCCTGCAGTGGCACATTTATGTAGCAATGAGGAAAATGTTTTTAGCAGCTGTCGAGCTGATCACTCCACCCTCCCACTGCTTTCTCGCATAAAAGTATTCCTTACAGCCTGGCATGGGTAGAGCCACAAGTCTGTAAACAATGCACGGTTAATGTAATAAAGGCATAATCATGCTGATAGCAATCATCTTCTTGGCACTGGGTGGGGTGGCACAAGTGTACGAGTTCCAGATGGTGTAAAATCTGCACCACCAGTCTTGCAGAGACTCTGTAGATGCCAGGTATGATGCCATTATGTGTATCAGCCTATATGCCAGAACACCTGGGCATCCTGCGATAAGAAAATATTGATGTATTTGTGATGCATATTTTTAATACATGTACTTTCAGTTGTTTTGGAGTAGGTTTTAACATCTTCAAGGCCATAAAAGTTTCTCAGAGTTATATAAAAGAGCTCAAATATAAGAGCTCAAATCACAATGTAGGTACAAAATAGGAAATTGACAAACTGATTAAGCTTTTGTAGATTTTGCATAAATATACGTCATATTCTGATACGCTGAGCAAATTATCTAAAGAAAATTTTTGTGCGATCTTGACCAAACTCATTCAGGGACCAACAGTTGATTTTACTTGTTCTGCGTAACTGATTTGATCCTTGTTACTTAGCATGGCTAAATATGCAGTTACATGAGGAAGAAAGTTTTAACAAAACTCTGTGCAGACCTGTAAACAGCTAAGCACATTTCATTATTCAATATCCAATAGAACCACCATTAGTTAGCAATCATTTTCTATATGAATTTATACATTTCTTACATTGTTATGGAGGAATTTTTGCTCGTTCTTTCTTTACAATGTTGCTTCAGTTCATTGAGGCTGGTGGACATTCATTTATGTACAGTTCTCTTAAGGTCCTATTACAGCATTTCAATCATGTAGAGTTCTGGATTTTGACTGGACACCTTGATTCTTTTCTTTTTCAGTCATTCTGTTGTAGCTTTGCTGCTGTGTTTGGGATTATTGTCCTGTTGCATGATCTAATTTTGGCCAGCCTTCAAATGGTCGACAAATGGCCTCAAATTTCACATTTCCACCCTTCCACCAAAATGCTTGACAGCTAGTATACACAGCTGATATGCTGTGTTTGGTTTTTGCCAAACAGGGTACTGTGGTTTATATATATAAAATATTTTCACTTTGGTCTTATCTGTCCTAAGAAAGTTGTTCCAGAAGTCTTATTATTATTATTGTAGGGTCTACCTCACAATATAAAGCACCTTCAGGTGACGGTTGTTGTGATTTGGCGCTGTATAAATAAGAATTGAACTGAACAAAACACAAGAGAAGTGAATGTAATAGCAAGTAAGTACACTACAATAAGAACAAAAAGGCTTCCCAAAAAGTGTTAAACCTAAAGTAACATAATGAAACAGAGCTAAAAAAGAAGCTGACAGAGAAAGCTCAGTTGACAGAGAAAGCTCAGTTGACAGAGCTGTTTTTTTTTCTTGGTCTGTTTGCAGTTAAGACCAAAACAGACAAACAGAACTTGCTCTTGTAACAAACAATTATTATCTCCAAAGCACTGATCCTTGTGTGTTAGTTTCTTCCATGCAATGCAAGTTTTTCTTCTAGCAACCTGTGCACTGCTGCCAATGTTAGGTGTATAAAATGCAAAGCAACTATTCTTTTAAAGTTTGAAGGCAGATCTTAATTTTCACCACTATATTTGTTAAAAAAAAAAAAAGAAGAAAAAATATAAATAAATAAATAAATCTGCAGCAGATTTTATAGTTAAAATTTTAAAAAACATAAGCCCCTCTTCTTTTATGGAGTCAGAGATGTATCTCTTGTTTGTATGGTGTTTTTTGCAGTTCCTCTGAGCATTCTGGCCTTGGGGTGAATTTGCCTGGATATTTATTGAAAATTGTGGCATTGTGTTAACACACGCCTGGTCCAACAGCAACAGCAAGGGTACATATAGTTTACAGCACACTTTCCTTTCACATGACTGTATCCTTGTGCAAATTCTTTACCATGATTTGCTGAAGCTGTATTTATCCAAACTTGTTTTATTTAAAGTAATTATTAAATAATTATAAGTACAATAGATTCTTGTCAATTCAAGTAATGCAAGTAAGAGTAGTTTTGAAAGGATAAACAAGGCCTTGTCAAATCTAAAAACAGAAATAAATGGAAACATACCAAAGTAAAGTCTCTCTCCCTTCCCCATTGCTGTCATAAAGCTCCTCACCTGTCAATATGATCATCCAGCCATTACATTAATGCCGTCTTGTGGCTGAAGTCAGTTATTGGCTGAAAGTTGTGCTTATTTTAATCTGATAAGAGACTGCAGCTCTCTCTGTTTTGAGTGTGTCTCCCTTTAACAATGACAATGGCTATATCATTAACAACATTAACCTAAGAGGCTTTTTTCTGCACATGCAAGGCAAGCTGTCCCTGGGTCTGCTTTCACTG
Organism: Etia nguti; assembly: GCA_015106755.1. Lineage (NCBI taxonomy): Eukaryota > Metazoa > Chordata > Actinopteri > Cichliformes > Cichlidae > Etia > Etia nguti. The sequence goes on from VUQG01012330.1 coordinate 11,606, forward strand.
CTGTGAGATCAGTTACGATCTGCACTTTTTGTGGAAACACAGCTAGCATTAGCTAGTAAACCAGTTTCAGTGCTTTCTGTGAAAGTCACCGTAAGCCACAGTTTGAAAAACTACTCCATGCCTTCAAGTCAATCCAGACATGTCTTTGGTGGAAACAAACTCGATTTCCGAACGTGAAACTTTTACCATATGATCTAATAGTCCATAAAAGTGCATCAAATGATTTCATGCTTCATTCAACCTCTGCAAGGGGGCAAAAATAAGAAGGAAAAAAAAAACATTACGAGAACTATAAAACTCTTTGAGGGGGAGTAGCAAAATGAAGTGCGGAAAAATGATATATTATCCTCACAACAGTTTTAAAGGGTACAGTCTTCTCAGGCTTTAATGGATCACAGCAATTATGCCAAAGTCAAGCCAATTACAAAGAAGAGCATTAAAAGCAATTTTTAAAGGCAAGGTCCACATCTTGGTCAATTTTACTGTATATCCCTCCATGGCAATGGTGATCACTTTTAGATGCCATAGAAAGCCTGCTTTCCTCATAAATTGGCATATTTTCTCATAAAAGTATTTATTTCCAATCTTTAACAGAGTCTTACCATGTATATTACACAATTTTTCATATAGACCCTTTCCATAGTACGTTATAATGAGGTTCCACGTGTCACAGCACATGGCCAATAACTGCTTGGGACCCCAGGCCAGTGGAGGTGCACCAAGGACTGATAAACTTTAAACTACAGCAGGGTAATGTGCAAAGTTTGCAATGACAGTGGAGGATACCTAACATCCATAAGTGGGTGGCACACATCTCACTATGAAAACTAAATTATTAAATTTACAGTAACATAATGGAGATGACCTCCTGGTTGGAGGGGGGCACATGCTCATTTTTGCCTTGGGCCCCAACAGACCCTAGTAACACCACTGTCAAATGCTCAGTGAAACAGATGAATTAGATAAGCTAAAAGAAATTTTAGCAACTTTAGCAACTTTAAACAGTTACATCTATTAATGCTCATCAGGGGACTAGTGCTGAAAAATAACTTTTGGTATATACACATACAGCGTATGTTTCATTGTTTCTCTGCACAAATAAGTTACTAAATACATTTTTTTACAGTATGATTATAATATTTTAAAAAGTGATCCTCATATTAAATGACCGACTCACCTTTAGAAATACTGCCTTCCTTCTAATGAAGTCATTATCATCGTTTAAAAAAACTGCTTGTACTGATCTCCGGTAACATGGCAAGCTATACATTGTGCAGTCAGAGGGGTACCAAGCTAGCAAAATTGATGGATTTGAGTTTCTTCAAATAAGAAATCAAAGCTTCAAATATAAATGAACATCGAAAAGAACTAGACATACCTTGAAGCTCATGGAAGAGTTAAGCGAGAGGCTAGTTCTTTTTGTGATGGAAATCAGGCTAAAACGGAATCATTAAGCACAAATCTAAATTTGGGTTTTTTTGTGCCCTTTCTTGGCTACTCTAGCAGCCGGTGGAACAACTCATGGAGCAAGATAAAATTTATTACTCCCATGGGCCATTAAGAGGCATTGGACAGTTATATTACATCTCAAACTGGAAATCAAGGAGGGATAAACCATGCACATATGTGCAACAAACAACCAGGTGAAATTAATAGGTCATTTATTATAGTTTAGTATATATGCACAACTCCCCACACACACAAGCCCTAAATAGTCCCCGTAACCTCGTGTTCATAGTGCCTCAAAAGATACTCAAGATCGAATCTATTATCTGAGGATATTAAAATGAGTCAACAAAGCAATAAATCTGAGAAACAATCTGCCCAAAATCAATAACATCCACCTGCTTTATACAGGATAAAGGACCACGCAAGTCGATACAATGCATCCGCACACAGAGATAAATAAGGGGTGAGAGTTCACAGGCAGTTTGAAGACTCAGCTTTGATATGTATGACAAATAGGCTGAATTCAGCGACTGTGTGTGTCCTTAACTTCATGTCATGCCAAAACTAGCCCAGCCCAGAGGGGACGCAGTCAGACGCTGCTGGTGACACATGCAGTATATTAATGAGTCTTATTAAAGCAACAGAACAGTGGCAAATGTTGTTTCTCTGACCCCGTCGGCCCTGACAGTCTGACAGAACCACCTGGCCCAAGTCAGTAGCAGACAAGCACATTTAGTGGACAAGGTCACCCCTCAAACCGGTTGTTTTCAGACTGGCTTTGGCTTTTTCACAACCTAATATTGATTTACCAAATAACAGTTATAGTGCCTTTGTAATTTTTGTCAACTTGCACGACAGAGTATTTGAACACAAACACAGAGGTCTTTCTACATTTCTGTCTCTCTACATTTCTGCTTTTATGTCTGCTATTATCTCACTATTTTCTGCACTCCTTCTCTTGGCTCTGCATCCCTTCTGATGCCAGTGCATGTTTAGCAGGTTGATATAGCTGTCTGTGTTCCCCTCTACTGGTGAGACTGAGAGGAGCTCGACAGGGAAATAGAGGGAGATTAAATCAGGAAAAGTGATCAATACGAACATGTCGAGTGAGCCACCAAACACTGGGACTGTCAGACTAACAGCATCTGATGGTCTCATCAGATAAAGTACTCCACTCCAGTGGAGAGATGCTGCTTAAATGTTTACTCTTTGTACATATTAGAGTTTAAGTGCTATATTTCTGTGTCTCTTTGTTTTATCCTTCCTTTTATTCTGCCATATTGGCAGATTATCAGCAATGGAAACACATTAAACTCAAGACTTTTTATTGTGCTTAAGGAAAGACGAGGCTTGATTGATGCACTTTTGTTGTTAATTTCTTTTAGGATGTATAAACATTTAAATTATTATTTAGGAGATGTGAAGACTTAAATTCATAATTAATAATAATAGAACAAATTCTCCTTTTTTATTGGTTTGATCCATAATCACTGGATTTAAATACAGGACCAGAGCCAAGTTAATGTCAATTGTTCAAACTAGTTTACAGCTAATAAATGGCAGTATTAAAGGATTTGCACAGCTGGTGTCATTGTAGTTTACATTTTTTTCATGAATATTATAGTGACCTGATGGACTGGGCTGCATTTCCACAGTATAACAAATTCAGCTGAAACTTGGCAATGCATCTGATGTAATGAATTGGGACAAAACCTGCTGTAATTTTTATTTTTAGCCAAAACTACTAAAAAAATATTTTTTTTTTTTCTTTGACTTGAGTTCTATTATTGGCTAGGTGCCCGAGGAGCTTTGAAAATAGCGATGACAGCTAATCCTGGGAAGAGAAGTGTGAGTGTGAATTTAGAAGTTACGTGAGATCATCTCAACACTTATTTATGTTGCAGTGCTATGCTAGAAATATGACCCCAGTGGAACAAACACACAGAGACAGAGAACAAAAACTGCTGCACTGTGCTCATTTAATTTAGCATTTAATAGCTTGTTCTTTGCTTAATGTTTATCATCCTGAGCCATTTTCATGCACATGCGCTGCTGCCCTGAGGTCCACATAGGTGCATGTGACAATACAAATGATGTAGCTGGTTTAATTTAGTATTTGAAAATTTCTATATTTATTTTTATAAAATTTGCCATTTCACACAAGAAGACTGTAGTTCATTTCTGTAGGTTTTTTTTTTTTTACCATAATGTGAAGTAACAGCTACTTCAACAATGCAGGATCCTGGTTAGAATTAATTCATTTAAAGCAGCATTGCATACATTTTGCCACCAAAGACTGGAAAGCAAGTCAAAGGTGCATTTACAATACTGTGCAGAAGTCTTGAGCCACTCCCCATTCTTTTATATTTTTATTCAGAGGAGCCAGATTTTCTTGTAAAAATGTAAAAGTGGTAGCTTTCATGCTTTTCCAGCTCTTTAAACATTTTTCTTTGGACTTCTACTGCTTCTTTTTTTTTACTCATTTTCATTCCAGTCCTTGTACCTGACCTTTTTCCAATAAATAATTTTTTGTTTTTGAACCACTTAACACTGACCTGTGAATCATTCATGCATAAAAAGGCACCTGACACAAGGGATGAGCCATTGTTGTGTCTAAATATAACAGACAACTTGCAAATTGCATCTTTAGGCACTTTATTACAAGCAGCCTGTCACAAAACAAATAACTTGTTCCCATTTCTTTAGTTAAAAATTTTTTTTAACTAATACAACAGAGTTTCACAGACATATTAATATAATTTTCACAACAAAACAGAATGTGCTACAAAGCATACTGTGAAAAAGTCATGCTAGAATTACAGAATTTGAGTTTAACAAAAAAAAAGAAGACAAGGGATAAAAGCCTTATTCTGAAGTAATGATTATGTGCATCCCTTAAGCAAAGTCTCTACCCACCAATGACAAATTTAGTCCCAGATAATAAAAATGGTGAACCAGATAGGAAGCATACAAACAGACAGAGCTTGACAGCAGGCAAGCCTGGAAAAGAGGGAGTACCAGCTAAGCATAAAATACATGCTGAGTTTTCCCGATGCTGTCAGATTGCAGGTAATTAATTTTACATTTGAAAGTTTCCCCATTACCGATGCCTATGTGCCATTCATCACAACACATCAGCAACGAGAAGGTAAGCCCCAAAACACCCAAAAAGCACTGACTCCTTTTTTTTTTTCTTTGACTTCTGCAATATCTAAAAGTAAATATAGCGAGTGCATTTTTAGTACAGCATTTACCTTCTTACATCAACAACGTTGCCAGACAAGCATTATTTATTCTAATCGTTCACTTATTTACACAGCCCTGGTAGAGGCAAAAGGATTCAAGTTTAAATGACTACTGTCTAAATGGTGATCAAATTACTGCCAGTGTAAACAAGAGCTTGCAAACCTAATATACTTCAAGCATTGGTAAGCTGGTCAAAACTGATAAGCAACCAAAGATGATTTATAACCCAAAAAATCTTCTTCATGAAAAAATAGTGGTAATGTCAGCTTTATATTAAAATTTACAGACTAAATTTTAACACTTCTGTGTGTGTTCTTATTAGGATAAGGATTTGTACTATTTTCTTACAGTGAATCAGAGGCCATGTTTCAGTGTTATGGAGCAATGCAAAATTAATGTAATGTGTAGTGAAGCACATTACTTTCTCCACAAAGTTATCAAGTAACATAAAGCATTACATGTTTTTAAAAGTAACAAATAATATGCAATACTTAAAATTTTTTTAGTAATGACTGCAACTCCAATAGAAGCCAGGGACACAACCTCGGCATCAAGGGTCTGATATCATTCTTTGTTGGAAAGTTGTTTAGCAATCACAAAGTGAAGCCAACCTACAAAGAAAGATCTATAAGAGGCACAAAGCAGCTATAAAGCCGGAGACTGTAGTTGGTTTTTTTAGAACTGCCAGTGGCAGCTGTTTCTTAATTTAATTTAACTTTACATTCAAAAATCTTAACTAGTGTATTTTATATTGAATTAGATTAAATTATTATTGCTAGGAACCAGGGCTTTACATTGCAGTTCATATTTTCACTCACTGTACATCTTTGAATCTGAGTCATACTGAGAGTGCCACCATACTACATTTTTTTAAATGATACAGTTACATGCTATATGGTTATAGATGTCCAAAAGTTGATTCTGTTCATCTGGACGTAGCGTTTTGTGGGAGAAACGTTTCGTCACTCATCCAAGTGACTTCTTCAGTCTCAGCTGACTGCAGGTTTCCCCAATCTTATAAACAGTATATTTGCATAACGACTGAAACCAGCCCACTGAAGGAACAATGGGCTGGGAGGTCAGTTCCTTAATCTTAATTATGCAAATTCTCATGACCATTGATCAACAACCACTGACCAAAACCCACTGATCAAAGACCACTGATCAATGGCCATGAGTACCATTCACAGAGAGTTGGGG
>VUQG01012331.1:8508-18519 GCA_015106755.1 Etia nguti
TTTATTTGCTGATAAAAAAAAAAAAAAAAAACGGGGGGGGGAGGGAGGGGGGGGGGGGGGGGGGGGGGGGGGGGGGGGGGGGGGGGGGGGGGGGGGGGGGGTGACAAAACAATATCACACACACATTTACGGTCATGTAATAAGTGAAAAAAAGTACAGATGGATTCCTGAGGGAGGAATTTAGCATTGACAAAACTTTTTTCTTTAAAGAACTATCTCATCTTTATTTCTCTTCTTGCCCTGCAGCTGTGTATAGTTACGGTGTGACCCCAATAAAGTCCCCTCCTCTGCCTCCTGCCCTAATAAAAGAGGTAAATAACTACCCCTCCCTCTCTGTTTATTGCCCCCTGGGGCAGTAAAAGGCAGCTGTCTGGCCCCCTTCAAAACGCCTGGCTTGCACTGGACCTCTGTAAAAAAAAAAAAAAAACACATGCACAAATTCACACAGAAAACTGAAAACACACATTCTGTCAACTTTTCACACACACCATCAAACACCCACACTCTACATGCAGTTTAGACTTAGAGACTTAGAGCTTTTTATTGTCATTGTGCAGTTTCTTGCACAGCGAAATTGGGTAGCTGGACCACAAAGGTGCAAAAGTTAAAAAAAAAGAGAAAACAATATACAACGAGGGAAAAATAAAAATAAAAAGCAATATGTATGTATACATATATAGATATATGTGAGTGATCTATATACATGGTGTATGCGTCAGAAACATTGAAACAGAAACATTGTGGGGCTGTATATAAGGGCATTTAATAAATAAATAAATAAATAAGGGTGGAGGGGGTGTGGTCATTTAGGGTGGGGATGGTAATTCCACTGAGACCTAAATAAAATATAAAATATAAAACACTGTGCACAAAAACAGGTGAAAAGGGTAGTCTGGAAAAACAAGAAGACACCGAGCGCACTCGTGTTTGCTGATGACATCCTGACGGCATCATTATTTCTGCAGGTTGTTGGCTTGAGAGAAGACATAACAAGGAAAAGAAGATATGGGAATACCTCGGCAAACTCTGGACAAACATACTGCACGCCAACACTGTAAGAAAAACAGAAACGGATATACCGTAGAAAAAAAATGCAGACATGCATATACACAAGATTAAAAAAAAAACAAAAAACATCTGCATGATTAACAACTGCTGCACTTCATCCATCAGATTTAAGTGGAAACTTGACACCACCTGAACATGTCTAACAAGGTAACCATAGGCAATCGCAGATATCTGAATAGAAACTAGATGTTGGTGTAGTCGAAGTTTGTGGGGGAGCAGGTTAGTTTAGCTGCCCCGGGGCCGCGGCTGACTTAGGGTGGCGTTTGATAAATGACTTACATGCATGCAGGAGTTGAATGTGTTCTTGCCTGCATACTTGAGTGCGTGTCACAAAAGTCAAGACAGGTGATTTGTGATGTGGTTGAAGGAATTACTGTGGAAAAGGGTCAAGTGCATTCTGGGTTAGATTGTAAAGGAGTGGGAGGCATCAGAGAAAAAAAATGTCCTGCGGGTGCTCAGAGAGCACGATGTGCAAAAAGAGGCACTTTCCCACTACATCTTCCTGATACACATATTCATAAGGAAAGTATGCATGTGGCAGTGTGATGACAGGTTAAACACCCTCACACACTCACTATACTGTCACTGTCCGGGATATTGATTTACACTCACACACACACATCTGAAGGTAAAGTGCACCAATTTCCTGTGGCAAACACTATTAGACCACCCAGGAACCTTTGAGGTCTCTTGTAAAAGACTGGTCAAGAATAGTGCACATGACATCATACCACACACACACACACACACACACACGCACATACATGCCCGCACACACACACACACAGAGTGAATGAGGCACATCCATAAGCTCACAAACAAAAATCAAATTATTCCCCTCCATTAAATTAGAAGTTTGTTATTCAGCTAAGAAAAGACATGAGAGAGAGAGGAAGGCATGCTGTAAAGGTCAGAGGAAGAAGTCTGGAAATCAAAAGTATTCGGCTGGCGCCCTGACCCACTGACTCAAACCAACAGACTTCAAAATGTCCTCACTTTAACATCTGGCCAGAGAATCCTTCCATTAAGGAAAATAAAATCAGAGAGGAGCACAACCGAGAGACATGGAGACACTGAGTCAGAGACTGAAAAGGCAGTCTCAGTCCTATTTGTATAAAAGATGACACATTTTCTTATACACAGTGAGGCCAAGGATTCAATTTGCTGAGGTTCCCTTATGTCTATTCACTGAGGGGAATCTCCAAACTCCAAAATCACAGAGTAGCATTAGCACACTCATCCTTCTCTAAGTATAGGACAATAGTCTTACAGTATGCTGGAGGTGAACTGAATGAAGTCTTTGTAGAGGTGAAGAATGTAATAAATCTGATTACAGACTCTTAATGGTGAACTCTAGATAGACTGCAGGACACAGAGGAGATGGGAGATAGCATCTGAAGACAGAGAGAGAGAGGGTGAACTTTATAGAGACAGGAAGAACAGTCGGTCACATTTTGCTGCAAAGAACTGACAGTGCAGGCATATTATTTGCTTGTGCATCCATTTTCCCCATCAATAAAGAAAAGCTAAATAGGCACGGAGACAGCAAAGCAGTCGTTAAGCTCACCCGCCATATGTCAACATTAAGATTTTGCCTTGTGTCCTTTTTATGCCTTAATCCCACCTTAGTTTCATCAGTACACAAAACAGAATGAACCAGCTCCAGTTATTTGCTTATTAATAAAGAGTCATTTAAGCCTTGAGTTGGTACTCTTGCTTTATTTTTTTATCCTTATTTGGCGTTTAAGAATTCCTTCAGGGCATTCGCCTCTTTCTCTTGTGATCTCTTTTCGTGGGGGCACAGTGCACGCAAAGCAAACTGAAAATGTAAGTCAAAGTAGCTCAAATACTCCTGACTCCAGTTATCTTTGTTAATGTGATTAGCCCAATGATTCATGCTCTTTCCCCAGCTTAGACTGTTAGTGTTTAAATGATTAAAAAAGAAAGTGAAGTAAAAAAGTGTGACATTTAAAAACAGATCACGTTTCAGCCTTAAAGCAACCCGTATGTGAATAGAACCCATATGGCCTATCCTCTGGTTTTCTGTCCCCTGTTCTACCGCAACATACAGATCCATCTGGCCATACATCCATCCATACACCCATCCATACATCCATGCATTCATACATTCATCCATACATCCGAGCTTTTTTTGTGTCCAGTGCGAGAGAAATGGAGGTGGGGGTGTGAAGGCAGGCGTCCAGAGGGACCATCAAGCATCACAGCTGCTGCAACTGTTAAATCGACATGAGACTCACTCCTTGTTTTTAGGATCAGCACTCAGTAAAGTCTCACACATGCATTAATATGCAAAACAACATCCACACAAAAGTGCACAACATGTAAGCTGAAAAAAACATATTTCAACCGTGATGCTTTTTAAGATGAACTTATTTTAATATTACTTTCAATTATTAGAGTGGGAAAACCTAATTTCAGTCTATTAACATCTATGCTTATCCGCTTCTTCCCCCCACCCCCATCTCTCCCTTTCTCACTCTCTCCATCTCTTTACTCGCTCGAGCACACTTGGGAACAGCAAGTCATAGCTGGACGCAGTGTAATGCTGGGTGAGGTGTGCTGTGGTGTCATTTGATTGGTTGCAGAGCACTGTGATTTGGGAAGCAGGGTTGGAGGAAACACACCTTGTGAAAACTTATTGGCTGCCGAATGTGCACGCACACAGACATAAAGCATGCGTGTACATGAAAAAGTCCCAGAGCTGCTACTCGGAAATTGGTGCACGACTGAAAGAGCAAAAATAGTGCAACTGCTTTCCTCGTGGGAACAAATTAAAGGTGGAGTAATCCATTTTGGAAAAAAGACTGTCGATACTTGAACACAGTGACTAAACAAATATGCCACTCCTGTCGGGGCACTTCAGATGCTTACACCGAAATACACAGATGCACAAACAAGGCAACGACACAACATAGCAGTTACAGGCACACCGACGCACTTTTGTTTTAAAGTGTTTAGAAAGTTTGCTACACTTGCATTAAGTGTAAAATGTGCTACTTTTAGCTGTAAAACAGAGGCTTTTGGAGGCTCTGCTGACCCAGTTTTACTCTGAAATGCCCAGACATGTGGTTTAGTCAAGACTGGCAGAAATTGAGACATTTGGAAGCACTGACACATACGTCTGCACTTGTTTCCTCGTTTGGTCATAGCAGTCACAAAAATTAAGCCAAATTATTTTACCTTGGCTCCCAGATTTCATCATTCTTGTCTGGTTACTCCATTCCCACTGCTTCTTCTGATTATGTACCGATCTGAACATCCCACAGAATTCCCAACAATTCCCAGCCTATGTGTTCTGCCTCTATGACTGCCTTCATGTGCTGCTTTAATTAAGAGTTCCACTTGATCACAAAGAAATTCACGATCTTCTTCCAGTTCTTTCTCCCTCATAGTTTGTTCCTCAAGAAACCAAGCCAACACTTTTACAATGACATGAATACATAGTAAATAGTAAATGCAGTGTGTGTAGTGGTGTGTTAGTCATTTTAGAATACATTTTGACATTCAAAAGTCTTGAGATGCCCCTAATTTCTTTGACTTTTGCTTAGGAAAATGGAAACATACATGGTGCGTAGAATATAAAGGAAAAATATTTGGTATGAACACCTTTATTCTTTCCACATTCTGAACTCTCTTAGGTAAGATTTCTTGTAAATTCTTTAAGTAGTCTTCAGGAATACTTATTCAGGCTTCTTGAAGGAATCTCAAAGCTCTTCTTTGGATGTTGGCTGCCTTTGGTTGTGTTCTCTGTCAACATGATCCCACACTGTTTCAATATCATTAATGTCTTGGCTCTGGGAGGCCAATCCATGGCTGGTAGTGTAACATTGTATGTTATTCTACCCAGGTATACTTTTACTGTATTAGCAGTGTTTTGGCGATCACTGTCATGCTGAAAAATGAAGATGTTCCCAATCAGATGTTTTCCAGATGGTATTGAATGTTGGGTGAAAATCTGATGGGACTTTTCTGCATTCAAAATTCTCTCCCTTTTTCTCAGATCTCCAACACCACTGCTTGAAATGCAGCCCAAACCATGACAGAGCCTCCACCGTGTTTTATAAATAGTTGTAGACACTCACTGTTGCGCCTCTCCCCTGACCTCCTCAGTACATACTGATGATAACTTGAATTAAAAATTTCAAATTTACACTGCTCACTTCATAAAACTTGTTGCCACTAATTTTCAGTCTAGGTCTTGTGTAATTTGGCATACCTCAGCCTTTTCTCCCTGTTGCCCTTCTGTAAGAATGGCTTCTTGACAGCCACTGAGACCATTTCTGGTAGCTGGATCAACTGAAGGGTCAACTGCATCTCTCAGGTCCTGTGTCAGATCTTTGCTGGATTTTTTTTCTTAAGGGCCACACAGATCCAAAAATACTGTTTTATGTCTGTCAAATTTTGTTATCGCTCGCATTTTTCAAAGATTCAACTAAAGAACTTGGAAGAAATTATGTGCTTTTGCAATAGGCTGTTAGTGCCTGAAGACACAATTTAAAATTGGTTCATTGATGAGTCACCGGGCTGTCAGCGTCACACAGAAATGCTCACAACTCTTTTGCTGCTATAGCTAACACCACAACAGCATGCTCTCATTCTGTCATATGCACAACACATACGTGCCTCCCACGCCACAGCTTTCTGTGTTTATGACTGGGGTTAGGAGACATAGCCACCAACAGAATGAAATCTAATCAGGATAGAACTTGACCCACTCATCCAGTGAGCAAGGTTTCAAAACAATGAGAGCGTCACGGCACTGAACATCAGTAATGTAAGTCTCATCTTCTTTCTGTTCTGTGGCATGTCTACCTGAAACAGATGGATGCAGATGTACTTTAAGAAAGCTAAGCATGTTTCAACATATTTCCTTTTAAACTAACCCTCTGCCTTGTGTCTGGAATGTGCCTGTGTGGCTGCAATTTATAAAGGCCAAGAGATATTTTCTGATTTTCAAAAAAAAAAAGTAAATAAAAAACTCAACATCATTTTTGAACCAAATGTGATTGACACTTGGAGAGCAAACATGACAGTCCGACAAAAGGAAATGTACTCTTACTGGACACTTTATTAGGTACACCTTAGAAGTACCAAGCTGGAGCCCCCCTTATCTTCAAAACTGCTTTAATTCTTCATGGCATAAATTCAACAAGGTGCTGGAAACATTCCTCAGAGACTTTGGTCCATATCGACCTGATAGCATTACACAGTTGCTGCAGATTTTGTGGCTGCACAGCCATGTAGTGAATCTCCTCTTCCACCACATCCCAACAGCACTGTATCAGATCTGGTGACTGTGGAGGCCATTTGATGGCAGTGAACTCATTGTCATGTTGAAAAATTAGTCTGAGTTTTAATCTGAGCTGTGTGACATGGTGCATTATCCTGCTGGAAGCTGCTATCAGAAGATGGGTGCACTGTGGTCATAAAGGGTTTGACATCATCAGCAGTAATACTCAGAGAGGCTGTGCTGTTTAAATGATGCTCAATTTGTACTAATGGGCAAAAGCATCCCAAGAAAATATCCCCACACCATTACATCACCACCACCAGTCTGAACTGCAGATACAAATTCATGTTTTCATAATGCCAAATTCTGACCCTACCATCTAAATGTTGCAGAGGAAATTGAAACTCATCAGACCAGGCAACATTTTTCCAATTTTTTAATGTGCAGTGTTGGTGAGCCTCAGTTTCCCGTTCTTAGCTGAGGAGAGGTACCTGGTGTGGTCTTCTGCTGTTGTAGCCCATCTGCTTCAAGGTTCAAGTGTGCTCTTGTGCCTTCAGAGTTACTCTTCTGATACCTTTGAGGTAACAAGTGTTATTTGAACTGCTTGTTTTCCATCAGCTCAAAGCAGCCAAGCCAACCAATTTTCCTCTGAGCTCTGACATCAACAAGGTATTTTGACTAAGAGAAGTGGCACTCACTGGATTTTTTTTTGTCTTTTTCAGACCATTTTCTGTAAACTCTAAATGGTTTTGTGGGAAAATCCCAGTAGATCAGCAGCTTCTGAAATATACAGACCAGTCCATCAATAACTATGGCACATCCATGCAATGAGTTGCTGCCATGACATGGGCGCACAGAAGGTAGGAGAAACTGGAAACCCAAAGACCAACAACACCAATTAAAATAACAGGTATCACTAAAATGAAAAGCTTACCTTCCTTTAATAAGCCACGTAGTCACAACCACCAGTATCAAACACTGGGTTCCAACCAAACCCGTCAGGAGTGATGTCTCAGGGGCACCTGATGACAGAAAGGGAAAAAAGGCTTGTCTACTAACACCCCACTGTCACTACTGTCTAACTATCCACAAATCACAATTGCTGTACTGTACTGATAAAATTTAACACACTGGTGCTATAGTCTCCTACAGCCCTGCATCTATCTATCTACATAGCCAGACTGTAGGTCTGACGTTGATTTACTTATCAGGCAAAATATCCCACAGAGCCGCCAACTAAAGTATTACGCCCAGCGGACATTCCATGTTCAACTCATGCTGAAATGCAGATTTGCCTGGAAAGGGCGAAGCAGACACACTGAGCAGCAGACATCAATCCAACATAAAGCCTCTACTGCTGTTTTGTACACTGTGAAACTCGCATGCAGTTTGAAACAGTTTCTGCTGGCGTATTTCTTATTCTTAGACCAGAAATTACAAGACTGCATGCTCATCTAATATACTATCAGGTCTAATAAAATTATGCAAATATGCATGGTATAACTAACCCAGAAATATTAAAGTCTAACCAGTCTTCATCTTTAAAGTTTTGAGAAAGATCTAGAAACAGTAAGACATGGAATAAAATAAATACATTATATATAATGTGCAGCAGTGGTTGCTAAAAGCTGTAAAAGTTATCTGCTCTGCTTTGATTTAAGCTGTGTTGTCACAGCAGCGTGACTCTGCAAAGTTTGATTTTATGCCTGATGTTAATGGGCTCCTGCATAACACCAACTGGTGTGAAACAGTTTGTCTGTGGTGTGTGTGTGTGTGAGTGTGAGTGTGTGTGTGACAGACAGAGAGAGTTGGCTCTCGCACAGGTTTCACCTCAGTGCAAGACTCAGCGATTGTCTACAGTGGCGTTTGGTTGCGTGTGAGCGGGTGCGTCTGACTTTAAATGCAGCTGCCAGTTAGCACAACTATGTTGCTAGTCGAGTTACAGAAACCAAGATGTGCCAAACATGTTATAATACATAATTGCAAAAATAATATTGGCTTGATGTTTCTTTGAGTCATTGTGCATAGATCTCATGGGAATATCTGATGTCTCTTACTGGATTCTGTGTGAGGGAGACACTAGATGAAGAAAAAAAGTGGAGGCAATAATGTCAAGGACGCTGATGAAAACCAAAGTCATTTCTGCAGTAAATGAAAGGGAAATGCCGGAGAGGGTGAGGTCAGTTTTCCAATAATCATTAACTTTCCCTCACTGGACTCATGAATCAAAGCAAATGGAGTCCTTCAAGATGTGTTGGCCACTTATGAGTTTACTCTGTAAACCCAGTGCACTGCGAGCTGCCGCTGGCAGAAATCCATCGCCACATGATGACCCTGGAAAAGCTAGAGATAGAAAACAAAAGATGTTCTGCAGCATTCCTTTAAGTGTGAAAGGAGGAATTCAGCATAATATGAATCTGACATCAGCTGACCATCATGAGACATTGTACTGACAACCAGAAGACAAGCTGGCCCCGGATGAGCTATGCAATTAGCTTTAAAAGGAAACCATACCAATTTTGAAGAGAGGTTAGAGAGTGCACACACAGGACGAGGCCGAAATACTGATACAAAAACTGAAACACTGCGACACCAAGTGGTGATAAGAGGTATTTGTTATAAAAGCTGCATAGTATTAGCAGCCTTTTATCACTATAGCTATATTTTTACACTCTTAAGCAGCAGACTGTTAATTAAATTTTGTAAAGTCCAGCGATTGGCTTTTTGAGACCTGTTTATGCAAAAGGTCAAAAACTGGGTTCAACAAAATCACTCATCTTTATACATCCTGTAGCAGACAGCAAGTCTTCTTTTCACCCAGCCAATGAAGAAAGTCAATTTTTCACAGATTTATTTATGAAAAAATAATAAGCAAAGTTTTACTGTTATACTCTGTTCAAGTACCTCAGTCATCTAACAGCTGATGGTGACATTTCATGTTATCCCTTGTGAAAAACACTGTAAATAAGAAAGTCAGTGCTTTTGGACTCTCATAGGGTGGTGTAAAGCAACAATCATGAGTCTCTCTTACAGGATGGAGTCCCTCAAAGGTGAAACCACACTGATGAAGTAAAACTATAAACATAATATATCACTGTACTGCTGAAACGAACGAAAGGCTAAACAACAACAGACACATAAAATAGTAATTTGACATCTTCTCTCACTGTGGACATGTGAGCCCACATGGACTTTTTAAATGGTTTGGTATAGGAGAACAATTACAAGGCAGGGGAGCCCACTGCTCACAAGAATATTTGATTAGAGATCAATACAGTAAAAAAGTGGTGTGAAAAACACACATCCCTGTGCCCTCATATATATCTTTGATGTATTACATAAAAATGGGACTGCACAAGAAGTTAAACCTGATTTGACAATTAATAAATGGGTTTTTTTGCAAAATTTAGAAATAAGTATTTTGATTCATTACTTAAAGTCACAATTCTACTTAATCAGCCAACTAGTACAACATATCGGTATTTTTCGGACCATAAGGCGCACCAGATTATAAGGTGCATTAAGCGAAACAAAACAGTCAGATAAGTCAAACTTCACTCAACTCTTTCTTCTTGCTTCCTCTACTTCCGTACCATTGATTCATTAATGTTGAATTCTCTCACAGCTGCTCTATTCCCATGTTGTTGCAGTTGCTGACTGAAGTTTGGTCCGTTTACAGCATCCTGCCATGC
>VUQG01012334.1:5036-16425 GCA_015106755.1 Etia nguti
CCTGTACCTGTGGTAGCAACTCATTTCCCACCCTGAGTGGTTACTCCACCCTCTTAGACAAAGTTACTTAGAAGTTTGTCCAAATTCATTCCAAAAAATAAATAAATATAGAAGCATAAAGCAGAGATTCAGAAACTGCAGATTGTGTTATGTTCAGAGGTCTTCTGTAAAGACGACCTGCATGAAGGACCACCTTTAATAATGCCAGCTAGATGGAACCCACTCCAGGGGCAGACCCACTGAGTTTGTGGAGCTTCATTGATGGCTGTAATCCTCATTTCATTTTTTTTTTTTGGTACTGTTCTACAGCCTCTGCTGTGGGTGACTACATTTTGTAATTATTGAGTTTAAGACAAACATGGCAGGACAGTGTTAATCAGCTCTTCCCTCAGGCGTATGTGATACTCTCATCAGCTCCATGCACACAAGGAGCTGGAATAAGAAGTCAAAGTAGTTTTAATAAGGAAGTGAAAAATAAGTGCAGTCACTATTCATAAACACAAATGCAGTACAACCTGCCTGTGCTTTTGAGAGTCCTGATGTGAGAATGTATGAATGAATAATTGAACTGTTAAACTGATTTGTCAACCATTCATTTACATTCTTTTACCAGTTACTGAAGTACCATTAGACACCAGTTTAGACTGAGGCAGGCATGGAAGCTGTGAAAGTGGTATGAACAGGGTCCAGTGTGCTGATAATGTGTGCAAAGTCCATCCTAGTTACCTGTTACCATACTTACATTTCCCGACAAAGCAAAAAGTTCAAGTTAAGCTATGTGGCTGTTTCTAGTTATAAACCACAGTATTTAACAAGTACCTGAAGATGGTGCTAGAATAAAGTACCAACTGACTGTAATTCATCCTGAGGTATACTAGTATCCTGGTGTCCTCCATTAATGGCTAATGGAAACAGTTTTAATGAAGTAACGGGAGAAAACTTTACCTTTCATTCATCTAATTTAAGCTCGGTGTAATATATGCAAATGTTACAGTCCAAATGAGAGGAAACAGATGCACCACCCAGCTGTGGCCCACTCAGTGGGTTGGTCATTGTTGTTGATTTGACACTTCTGGGATTTCTGAAGTCCGCTTCAGCAGGGCAGTTAATGTCAGGCTCAGAGAAGGAACAGGAAGTGTGGCTGACATTTATACTAAGACAGCTGATGTATCCCCGCAGCTCTAAAAGAGATGAACTTTAGAACTTCCCTAATTAATGTGTCTTTGAACCAGGGCACTGAGGCACTCAGAAATTCTTAGCTGAAGTCTGTACGGGATTTCTGCAACAGCGAAGACGGAGGTAACATTTCCAGGACTCTTAAAAAAGTTTGATAAAATAAGAAGTTATTTGTGCAGCTGCTTAAAGTAACCGTCCAAATAAATGTCCAGAGGCGTTGTCAAGTGTTTGGGCTCGATGACTTTAAATAATTGGGTGTCTACTATTTAAAAGTAATATTGTTATACAGCTCAACTTTGTTCACGTTGCATTCATGCTACAGGAAGAATCTGGAAGACTGCTCACACATGTTGGATCACTATTTTACCCAGTAGGTTGTTTCACCCCATTTCAACCACGTGTTACATTTTGGGTTTCCCAGATGACTTTAAAAACTCAGATGTACTCTTGCTGTTATCCGAGCTTTACTTTTGTGTGTGTATTAAAAAATTAATTCATTTTTATTGCCAAACTAACGCTGACAGTTCTGACGAGACTCGACTGGATTCCACTTAAAAGCACTGTTAAATATATCGTCGTCGTACTGCCCACCACGTCCTGTTTCTATGCTCTTTAATTAATCAAATGTTAACATCATCACGAGGTCTGAAGTGTGCCGTCACGTGAACAAGGTAACTCAGCGGGCTCCAGCTATTGGCTGAAAGGAGCATGACGGCTTTCCCATTGGGCAGTTTCTTCTACGTCATCTTCGCCGGTCTGCGTTCTTGTTTACATCTGATTGTATTTTGTGTCCGGGTTTGTAGCCGGTTAGCTGAAGATGAACGAAGGAGCAGCTCGGCATTTTAGGAAACCCGGTGGATTTAACTTATTATATGTTGGTGTGCGCGTGGAAACACAACGGAGGCTGTAAGTCTCCTCATTACATTTTTACATTCATTACAGTCTTCGGGTTTGTTTGGTTTTTTTTTCCTCATTTTTGTACCGTAACATGTCCTAGGATGACTTGTCATTAGCTGGCTGTTTAAATGTGATGTAAGTGGAGCTGTGCGGCGGTGAAAATCCCCTTTCGCCTACTGATGTGGTTCTGTTTCGGTTTTCCTTCCTCTCAGACGCTCCTCCTGGCTTGGCCACATCGCTACATGTCACCTGATTTCAAGAGGAAATTGGCACCTGTATTAAAAGGGACTAACTAGCTGGTTAAGTTGCGACACATGCCCTTACTAAACCGGATGGTAAAACCGTATAAAGAAGATAAGTCGTAAAAAGGGGAACCGAAAGCGGGGCTGTCGACATTCAGCCTCCTTCCCCCAGAGTTGGAAAAAGCTAGCCGAAGCTTTCAGCTGATGCCCGCCGAGCCTTTCGTGTAAACTGGGCTTTAGTCTTCCTCCAGCCGTGATGTCGGACACGGACGGTTCTCTTCCTCTGCTGAAGAGGCTCAGCTATGCGGTGGGGCACTTTCTCAATGACCTGTGTGCCTCCATGTGGTTCACATATCTGCTCGTTTTCTACCATTCGGTGCTGGGATTCCAAAACACAAGTGCAGGTTAGTCCATGTAAAAGTCTGTGTCCGTGTGTCGTCCTCGGAGCAGCCGATACTGGCTGCACCAAAGCTCGCAGGTAATGTTTGGGTGTGTGGTTTACCCTTCTTTGGCCTGCACATCCACTTACACTGATAGGTGTGGGCAGAGTCTCCCCCTGGTTACATCGCTAGGCTTTCATTTTTCTCTGACAAGCTTCACAGCAGTTCTGTGGGATTCATTATGTCAGCCAATGAAACACGTGCTGCTTGACATCTTTAAAGTTTGAGTTCTAGAGTCAAACTCTTCGTGACTCCATCACTAGATTAAGTTCAGACTCTGACGTCACAGCTATGTTTCATGTCTTCCCTTTGTCCACACATGCTCGAGTTTGAATAGGTCTTCTTTTCCTGTCCCCAGCTGAGAGTGATGAATGGTTTCACTGTTTTTGTAACTACTCATCAGTCCTTATTTAAATGGTCTGTGAAGTATAATCTGGCCATTCTAGATTGTTCTTACAGTTTAACAGTTTAGTGAGGATGAAGAGTGAATTTCAGTATCCAGTATTGCAATAACACCTAGGTGTATAGAGATATAAGTGGCTGTGTGTACCCTTGCTGTTGTTCTGTCTGTTCTCACTCAGTGATTGCTGCAGTATATCACAGAACTGTGAATGTCTCCCTTGGTGCAGGTCTGCTTTTGCTGGTCGGGCAGATAGCTGATGGTATCTGTACTCCTCTTATTGGCTACGAGTCTGACCGAAACCCCGGCTGTAGAAACTATGGCAAGAGGAAGACATGGCATTTAGTTGGTAAGTACACAAAAAGAGATGTGACACGTTAAAGGAAAAAGCAGACGGCTTCATCTGTCTCATATATAAATATATCTATATATCCATATCGGTTAGATATAGATATATCTCAGTCAGATAAACTTCTGGCATATTGAAGTGTTCAGTTAAGTAGCAGAGGTTAAGTCTCAGCTGCTTTGGAGTTAATGCTATTAAAATCATTTAGACAATCCCTGAACAGGAATGGTTCTACACGTGGAGGCTGCAGATGTTTTTTTTTCTCCCCCTAAAAACCTGATTGGCATTTAAAATAAAACACTAGAATGGGCAGGTCCACTGCTGCACAACATTAAGGACACACAGATTTACCAGCAGGTCTGGTACCAATCAGCGACAATTAGTCAACTACTCACACACATGCCTGTCAAACACTGTACTGTTTATCCTATAAATGAACACATTAGATCATGTTCAGTTCTTTTCCCTCATGTGACCATAGCTAACCTATGAGCATGAATAATAACTGAGATATTTATAAATAATGTCATGGAGCTGTGTGTAGGAATAGGAACTATATGGTCACCTCTGTGTGTACAAAACTGTCAGTCTGCTGTCATCATGATGCTGAAATAACCAGCACAGAGTGCAGATTTTAGCTGTCAGCCAATCATAAAAAGTAGTTTGTGTGCAAATAAGTGTTAGAATCAGTGTCTGATTCTTTCAGAGGGCGCTCTGCAGTCATGTGCCCTGAGAGTCATTAACCTAAGTTTGAGTGATGTGTTAATTTTTAATTTTTTTATTTTTGGGTGTAGTTTTGTTTTAGGGCATTGTGGACCCGCCTGAGACACGAGACAGTCCTCTGGTCATAGTTACTAACATGTGCTATGGGTAATATACTGTGAGATGCTATCTGTGTAGGCAGCATATGCACATAGAGTATGTTATATATATTTTTATGGCAGTGAGAGCCATACTGGGAAATAGTAATGTTTTTGAAGATAAGCTGAATCTTTATCCGTCAGAGTCTTTTCGGTGTACTGAGTGGAAATAAAAGCTGATTGTTTTTGAGCCCAAAACAAATGAGCTTAGCCTTTCAGGAAAAAGAGTATTGTGAAAAGATCGCGTTTACTGTGAAATCTGAAAGCTCTGCTTTTTAGAGTTGGTGTGTAAACTCTCGTGACTAAATATCAGACAGTTCCATGTTCTCAACGTTCCCATCCCAACTACGGTGGCTGCTGGAGACCAAACACTTTTTATTCAGCCAAGTGACATCAAAAACATTCAGTTTAGACAAAGTTTGTCTTAAACGCTTCAATACCATCACAACACACAGAAAGGAAAATATTCAAACTACTGGAAATGACATTCTTGGAAAATTGAATCATCTTCATTCAAGCAGGATATCGTTTAGTTTGATGGCAACAGCCATTAAGTTGTTCATTACTCCCAGAATTTTCAGGACATCAACTCGGTTCAGTTAAATGTGAGTGCATGCTGAGACTTAAAATACACATATAAAAATTTAGGGCTAAAGTCAAACATGTGCTGTGTAGCCTCAGGATATTGCTCTGTCTCATGACTTTAATTGTTTACCGTGCTATGGAAGATTTTCCAGGAAAGTCTGCCATATGAAGTAAAAGGTCAAGGTAGGTTTGCACTGATTAACTACAGTCAGTCTGCTGTGCATATATTCATATATACTAATATACACTTGGGTAACCTTTTATGAAAAGACTGTGCTCCAACGCCTACCATGGATTTTGTGGATCAGGTTGACATGATACGTTTTAACAACTTAACTCAACGCTCTGCAAAATGTCATCAAAAGTGCAAACAAGTGCCACGTAGGTAAACAGGCTGAGGCTTGTGCATATTTTTGCATATTGTTTTACCAAAGCAGCTATCAAGCAGGAACAAAAGGACAGAAATAAAAGCAGTGGCGCTGAAACGTGTGAATGGTATGCAAGTTTCCCCAGAGTTCTCGTTGGGCAACTACGTCATCTGGTTCACAAGCTCCTAAAATAGTCCTAATGCATGTAGAAGGCAGATGAAGCGAAACCAAACCCCTATTAGCCACTAAGGTCGGGCTTTATGTCCAGCTGTGAAGAGGCTCTGTGTTTTCATTATATTCCTCTATGTGCATCGATCACTGTGGTCATCTGGTACTAGTTAATGGGGGGGGGGGGGGGTAAATTAAAAAAACAATAGTACATGCATCTGTTTAAAAAAATTAAAAAATGATACGTGTTGTGTCATCTCTTTGCTTCTCTATGTGTTGAAATCCAGGTACACTGAGCGTAGTGCTTTCCTTTGCCTTCATCTTTAACCAGTGCGCTGGCTGCAGCTCCCTCACCCCTCAGTGGGCCAGTTTAATCTACTTCGTCCCATTCATCATCGTCTTTCAGTTCGGCTGGGCTGCCACGCAGATCTCTCACCTGTCCCTCATTCCAGAGCTGGTCACTTGTGAGCATGCTAAAGTAGAGCTCACAGCGTACAGGTATGGTAATACATGCATGCTTTACATGACGACAATCAAAAGGTCATAAATGTACATCCCAAAGGTTGATGTACATTTCATCTGGACGTTTTCTGTGGCAGAAACCGAAAACGTCCAGGTGACTTCTCAGATCCAGGAACTGACCTCCCAGCCCATTGTTTCCTCACTGGGCTGGTTTCAGTCATTATGCAAATGTACTGTTTATAAGGTTGAAACCTGCACTCAGCTGAGACTGAAGAAGTCACTTGATGATGAAACGTTTGTCCCACTGAAAACATCCAGATGAACAGAATCAACCTTTTCATGTTTCCTTACCTGGATGATTGAGCATGCATCAAGGTGTTGTGAATGTACACTTTGTCCTTTGTGTGAGAGCAGGTATGCGTTCACAGTGATAGCCAACATCACGGTGTATGGAGTGGCTTACCTGCTGTTTCACGTCCAGGCTGGAGAGGATGAAGACCCCGATTCACTAGGACCAGCAGATATCATCGTCTTCAGGGTGAGCAGATTGACATGTGGGTGTAGCTTTAGGAAACGACTGCGAGAACAGCACGGTGTCCAGTCTTTCAGTGATTTTAGACTTCAAACAACCCTAGCTGAGGTTCTGTAGCATGAATCTGGCTGCTGATGTGTGGGACGTAGCAGCATCAGAGTGGGACTGAAAGCTGTTGGCCTTAAAGCTCTGGCTCTGCCAACATATGGTAGTAAGAATCTGTGAATGTAGATTTGTACTGTGGAAAAAAACCCTGAATTAAATGTCTCTTACTACACTCGTTTTTGCAGAAAGGTTTTTATTCAAGCAGAAAATAATGACCCAGGATCTCCATTCTTGTTCCAAATACCCCGAAAATGTGTTCATGTTGTTAATATTATCTTTGTGCTTAGTGCCAACACTCCACCGCTGTGCTCCCGTGTTTCTACATACACGAGCAGATCAGGACAGTGGTGAGGTTTCTCCTGGGTTTGTGCCAGCTTTAAACACAAACAGTGCTGTATGAGCTACAGACCCATCCTTCTGCTGTATAGTGACAAAAATGAAAGCCACGTCACTGCTTTAGTAGAAAACTATGTGCAGGGCTGCGACGGTAAGATTTGCTCCCTCAGGTTTGATTAATTATTCACTTGGCTTTCTCTGAATGCTGCCTCCTCGATGCAGTCACAAGATTAAGAAGCTTTGAGTTGATTATGCAGGTTTGCCTCTGTTATAGAACAAAGCCTTCTTGAACCTAATTACCTTTATTTGTACAGAGGAACAGGCAGTAAGAGTGGTACCAGTGTGACAGTCAAAGTTGTGTACTTTTCTCTTTGTATTGGATTTATATAGTGGCGATTGTACAGACGACATAAAAGACATCAATTATAATTTTGCATTCAGCATAAAAAGGTGGTCACCTTGGCTGCGTTTGGATGTTATTTACTCTGTAGGTCAGGTTTTTTAAAGAAGGGAGACAAAGCTAGCCGGCTACAGCAGAACATTGTATCCACAAGCTGTTGGGATGACAGGTGGGACAGAACTAAACAGCTTCTTGTTTCCACAGTCGATACAAACAGTCCCTAAAATGTGATCACAGGGATTGATAACTCCGCCCAGTGTGTCCTCTGGTTATCTCAGGGCAGAAGGAGCTTGTTTCTAGCAGCGGATGATAACGTGTGCCACGCTGTGTGTAATTACAGAATCTGTCACTAATTGTTTTGGGGATCGGTGCTGTCTTCTCCATCGTTTTCCACGTGGGAACAAAAGAGAACAATGGAACAAGAGAGGAGTCTGGAGAAGCGGAGGAGGCAGAGGGGGAGCGGAAGCCACTGCTGCGGCGCTCCAACGCCTTCTCGTCTCTCCTGCAGTGGAAATGCTGGCTGCAACAGCCTTCTTTCTACCAGGTATGGAGCTTTGAATAACTTAAACCAGGGGTCATTCTGAACAAACGCACTAACCTGACCTTCACCTGAATCTCTTCAGAATTAGACAGGAACAGCTTCAAAGGCTGATGGCTGGGTGGGCAGCGTCAGCACCTGTTTAGGATTTTGAGCTTGATATCGTAGATGCATCAACACACCGCTGCCTGCCGCTAGTATTTATAGAAGCTGCACCTGATCACTGTGTCTCTGCAGGTGGCCGTACTCTACATGTCCACCAGGCTGATAGTCAACCTGTCTCAGACGTACATCTCCATGTATCTCATCAACACTCTGGGGCTGCCAAAGGTAACGGGGAATTCTTCGAGTTCACCCTTAAAACTTTCGGTTGTCGTCATGCACTCGTGCTCATTTTCTTCTTCTGTTTGTTTTTTCCTTCCAACAGAAGTTCATAGCTACTATCCCATTAGTGATGTATGTGAGCGGCTTCCTGTCCTCCTTTATCATGAAGCCTGTCAGCAAACTCATTGGAAAATGTGTAAGTAAACCAGGTTAGGTTTCTTTACTCGCTGAGATAAAATACAGAAAAACCGAGACAAGTCTTAAAGCAGCATGAGTGGCTCTGAGGGATGTTACTGGTGTCCTTTTTGTAGCCTGATTTCTGTAGTTTTATAAAACAAATGTTTGTAATATAACAAAATATGTAATATTTGCTGTTTTTAATCACACTGACACTATCGCATGCCAAAAATGAGGAAGGTGGAACCTGTGCTGTTTTCACAGTAACAAAACGTCATTGTACTCAGTAACAGGACGTGATTGCTTCTGTATCTGCACTCATCAAAAAGGCAGAAGTGGGTCCCTGTCATATGTCTTCTGTCCTCTGATTGGTCCAGCTTACATACTTCGTGGGCCTGCTGCTGATCATGGCTTTCTCGTACTGGGTGCTGCTGGACGTCACGATGGGTCAGCAGGTATACGGGGCGGCCGTGCTGCTAGGGGCCGGGTCTGCCACCATCCTGGTCATATCGCTCGCCATGACTGCAGAGCTCATCGCTGATCAGACGGTAAGACGTGTGTGAAAGGCTGAGACGGAGGAAGAAGGGATCCGCTAATGTTTTCATCTTACGTTTGCAGCAAAGTGGAGCGTTTGTCTACGGAGCCATGAGTTTCACTGACAAGCTGGCTAATGGACTGGCTGTGATGATCATTCAGGCCCTGCATCCCTGCCAGTTAGTCCACACACACACACACACACACACTGCTGAACCACTGTGGCTTCTCTGTGTGTGTCTGTGGGCAGATCTCAGCATGTTCCTCCTTCTGTAACAGACACAATCTGAACATGGCTGAGAATCATGAAGGTTTTTATAGTTAATTAAAGGAAAATTAAAAAACCCATAAAACTAATGACAGTAAACTAACACTATACAGCAGATGTCGGCTGTGGCTCAGGTGGTAGATCAGCTACTGATTGGAAGGTTGGTGGTTTGATCCCAGGCTCCCCCAGTCTGCATGCCAAATATCCTTGGGCAAGATATTAACCCCGAATTGCCCTCCGATGCGTTCATCAGAGTGTGAATGTTTATTAGTTGCACTTGAGTTTAGAAGTGCTTGTATGAGTGGGTGTGAATGGGTGAGTGAGGCATGTTGTATACAGCGCTTTGAGTACTCCGGGAGAGTAGAAAAGCGCTATATAAGAATCAGTCCATTTACCATCAGTTTCAGTCCTTTGTCAGTTTGGTTGACTTTGTCCATGCAACGAGTTTTGTAGTAAGACTTGGTTACTTACATGACACCTGTTCTGATGAACGCCATCAAATAAAGTAAAACAAACACAAACATTTCAAAACTGTTTACTATATTTAAAACGGTCAAAACTACGGTACATTAAAGAGTTACAGGTGGCTGTAAGAACACATGTACACACGTCCTCTGAGTGTGCTGTTAGGACACCCATGTGTATATTTACCTTGTCATCTGTTGGTAGTTCATTCGGTCAGTGAGGAGTTTATCCTCTGTGTTACATCACTCCTTCAGTTTCAGTCGTGGAAGTTATGTGTGTTTAATCCATCCTGACAGTAAACTCTTCTCTGTGTGTGTGTGTGTGTGTGTGTGTGTGTCAGCACTGTGGTGTGCTGTCCTGCCTGTGTGTGGTTCTACCATTACGTCATGGTCATTGTAACGGGAGGCGTTGCCATCGTCGCCGCTTTGGCCCTTTGCTCCATCCTCATCTGGCCAATCAAGATCAGAGCGCGTAAGTCATCCACACACACACACACACACACGAGTATGTTGCCTGCGCGTCTTCGTCCCTTACGTACCTTTTCACTGTGTGTGTTTGCAGGTGCTCTGCCGGTCATCTCCGGGGAAGCAAATGGAATCAACTGACAAGGCTCCTCCCACAAATCCATCTCAGGATGGGGAACTTTCTGTTTCAGGGAAACGGCAGGAATCCTGTGGGATTTGAAACCAAGAAGGCTTTCTGTTTTTTAAACTGAGATTTGCATCCTTTTTATAACCTTTTTTTTGTCATCATTTTCCAACAAAACTCTATGTAAAAACCAGGCTGACGTAGTGAAGAGTGCAGCTGCTGGGACTACAGGCCAGCAAGCCCGTGCACAACGACACCCCCACCTGTACTGATTTAAAGAATTTAATCACATAATAAGCTATTTCTTTTATGAATTTGTTCTGATATATTTTTATTATTATTTAACTATACTTGATGATCAAAGCATCAAAACAGTAAACAGTGTGATACCAGCAGAATACAGGCCTATTCGTCGAGTGCAGTAAATGAACTGAGCAGGTGTAGAAGCATCACATTAATGACAGATTTCCACACACAAACTGAAACTTCTGCTTCATAAGTGTGGAGCTTTGCTTTGTTTTATGAATTTAAACAGAAGCTCTCAGGGAGGGACCATCTGCTACTCAAAGAAAAGGTTCAGTTTGTGGGATCACACTGTTAGATTAGTGTAACAGAGCACAGTGTTGGGGCAGGGAGGCCACAAACCTGGCACACGAGCACATCCAGCACATGTCACATGGCATCGTCTCTAAGCTGCTTTAGCCGGCGCACAGCAGCTGCTGTGTTCACTGCTTTCACGCTGCAGCTGATTTCCTCTCACATCTGTTGTCTTTGATGCACCCGTCATGATTTTCAATATGCACATGAAAGACCGGGCTCTGCAGCCGTTATTTCCTTTTACTACAGTGGGTCAGCCTGAAATTCCCTAAATGTGAATGAAGCCACTACACAGAGTTTGGAAGATGATGAGAAAACAGTGGGGCTGCTTAAATAGACACCACACATGTTGTTTCACATGTGCACTGTTACACAGCACAGTGCAGGAGAGCAGGGGCTGGCTGCATGTAGCATTAATGTTCTGGATGACAAAGGGAACCAGAGGATGATGTGAACACGAGTGACGTTCAGTGTCCTCACATTCTCACAGGCCAGATGGTGAGGAGTAAAAATCTTCATCCCACTATAACCCCCCCCCCCCCCCCCCCCCACCCCACCCCCCCACCACCACCCCCCCACCC